>JAPDNY010000008.1:146131074-146256364 GCA_029375565.1 Gekko gecko
CTTCCCTCCCTTTCTTCCTCCCTCCCTCCCTTCCTTCCTTCCATCCCTGATACAGGAATTCCTTCCTTCCTTCCTTCCTCCCTCCCTCCCTCCCTCCCTCCCTTCCTTGATACAGGAATTCCTTCCTTCCTTCCTTCCTTCCTTCCTTCCTTCCTCTCCCTCCCTTTCTTCCTCCCTCCCCTCCCTTACTTCCTTCCATCCATGATACAGGAATTCCTTCCTCCTTCCTTCCTTCCTTCCTTCCTTCCTACCTTCCTTCCTTCCTTCCTTCCTTCCTTCCTTCCATGATACAGGAATTCCTTCCTTCCTTCCTCCCTCCCTCCCTTCCTTGATACAGGAATTCCTTCCTTCCTTCCTTCCTTCCTTCCTTCCTTCCTTCCTTCCTTCCTTCCTTCTTTCCTTCCTTCCTTCCTTCCTTCCTTCCATGATACAGGAATTCCTCCCTTCCTTCCTCCCTCCCTCCCTTCCTTCCATGATAGAGGAATTCTTTCCTTCCTTCCTTCCTTCCTTCCTTCCTTCCTTCCTTCCTTCCTTCCATGATACAGGAATTCCTTCCTTCCTTCCCTCCTTCCTTGATACAGGAATTCCTTCCTTCCTCCCTCCCTCCCTTCCTTCCTTGATACAGGAATTCCTTCCTTCCTTCCTTCCTTCCTTCCTTCCTTCCTTCCTTCCTTCCTTCCTTCCTTCCTTCCATGATACAGGAATTCCTTCCTTCCTTCCTTGATACAGGCCTTCCTTCCTTCCTTCCTTCCTTCCTTCCTTCCTTCCTTCCTTCTATGATACAGGAATTCCTTCCTTCCTTCCATCCTTCCTTCCTTCCTTCCTTCCTCCTTCCTCCCTCCCTACCTTCCTTCCATGATACAGGAATTCCTTCCTTCCTTCCTTCCTTCCTTCCTTCCTTCCTTCCTTCCTTCCTACCTTCCTTCCTTCCTTCCTTCCTTCCTTCCTTCCTTCCTTTCCTTCCTTCCATGATACAGGAATTCCTTCCTCCCTCCCTTCCTTCCTTCCTTGATACAGGAATTCCTTCCTTCCTTCCTTCCTTCCTTCCTTCCTTCCTTCCTTCCTTCCATGATACAGGAATTCCTTCCTTCCTTCCTTCCTCCCTTTCTTCCTCCCTCCCTCCCTTACTTTCTTCCATCCATGATACAGGAATTCCTTCCTTCCTTCCTTCCTTCCTTCCTTCCTTCCTTCCTTCCATGATACAGGAATTCCTTCCTTCCTTCCTCCCTCCCTCCCTCCCTCCCATCCTTGATACAGGAATTCCTCCCTCCCTTCCTTCCTTGATACAGGAATTCCTTCCTTCCTTCCTTCCTTCCTTCCTTCCTTCCTTCCTTCCTTCCTTCCTTCCATGATACAGGAATTCCTTTCTTCCTTCCTCCCTCCCTCTCCCTTCCTTCCTTGATACAGGAATTCCTTCCTTCCTTCCTGCCTTCCTTCCTCCCTCCCTCCCTTCCTTCCATGATACAGGAATTCCTTCCTTCCTCCCTCCCTCCCTTCCTTCCATGATAGAGGAATTCCTTCCTTCCTTCCTTCCTTCCTTCCTTCCTTCCTTCCTTCCTTCCTCCCTCCCTCCCTCCCTCCCTCCCTCCCTCCCTCCCTCCCTTCCTTCCATGATACAGGAATTCCTTCCTTCCTTCCTTCCATGATACAGGAGTTCCTTCCTTCCTTCCTTCCTCCCTTTCTTCCTCCCTCCCTCCCTTACTTCCTTCCATCCCTGATACAGGAATTCCTTCCTTCCTTCCTTCCTTCCTTCCTTCCTTCCTTCCTTCCTTCCTTCCTTCCTTCCATGATACAGGAATTCCTTCCTTCCTTCCTTCTTCCCTCCCTCCCTTCCTTGATACAGGAATTCCTCCCTCCCTCCCTTCCTTGATCCAGGAATTCTTCCTTCCTTCCTTCCTTCCTTCCTTCCTTCCTTCCTTCCTTCCTTCCTTCCTTCCTTCCTTCCTTCCTTCCTTCCTTCCATGATACAGGAATTCCTTCCTTCCTTCCTTCCTTCCTTCCTTCCTCAACCTTCCATGATACAGGAATTCCTTCCTTCCTTCCTGCCTTCCTTCCTTCCTTCCTTCCTTCCATGATACAGGAATTCCTTCCTTCCTTCCTTCCTCCCTTTCTTCCTCCCTCCCTCCCTTACTTCCTTTCATCCATGATACAGGAATTCCTTCCTTCCTTCCTTCCTTCCTTCCTTCCTTCCTTCCTTCCTTCCTTCCTTCCTTCCTTCCTTCCTTCCTTCCTTCCTTCCTTCCATGACACAGGAATTCCTTTCTTCCTTCCTTCCTCCCTCCCTTCCTTCCTTGATACAGTAATTCCCTCCCTCCCTTCCTTCCTTGATACAGGAATTCCTTCCTTCCTTCCTTCCTTCCTTCCTTCCTTCCTTCCTTCCTTCCATGATACAGGAATTCCTTCCTTCCTTCCTCCCTCCCTTCCTTCCTTGATACAGGAATTCCTTCCTTCCTTCCTTCCTGCCTTCCTTCCTTCCTTCTTGCCTGCCTTCCTTCCTCCCTCCCTCCCTCCCTTCCTTCCATGATACAGGAATTCCTTCCTCCCTCCCTCCCTCCCTCCCTCCTATGATAGAGGAATTCCTTCCTTCCTTCCTCCCTCCCTCCCTCCCTCCCTTCCATGATACAGGAATTCCTTCCTTCCTTCCTTCCTTCCTTCCATGATACAGGAATTCCTTCCTTCCTTCCTTCCTTCCTTCCTTCCTCCCTCCCTCCCTCCCTCCCTCCCTTTCTTCCTCCCTCTCTCCCTTACTTCCTTCCATCCATGATACAGGAATTCCTTCCTCCTTCCTTCCTTCCTTCCTTCCTTCCTTCCTTCCTTCCTTCCTTCCTTCCTTCCTTCCATGATACAGGAATTCCTTCCTTCCTTCCTCCCTCCCTCCCTTCCTTGATACAGGAATTTTTCCCTCCCTCCCTTCCTCCCATGATACAGGAATTCCTTCCTTCCTTCCTTCCTTCCTTCCTTCCTTCCTTCCTTCCATGATACAGGAAGTCCTTCCTCCCTCCCTCCCTCCCTTCCTTGATACAGGAATTCCTTCCTTCCTTCCTTCCTTCCTTCCTTCCTTCCTTCCTTCCTGCCTTCCTTCCTTCCTTCCTTCCTTCTTTCCTCTCATGAAACAGGAATTCCTCCCTTCCTTCCTCCCTCCCTCCCTTCCTTGATACAGGAATTCTTCCTTCCTTCCTTCCTTCCTTCCTTCCTTCCTTCCTTCCTTCCTGCCTTCCTTCCCTCCTTCCTTCCTTCCTTCCTTCTTTCCTCTCATGATACAGGAATTCCTCCCTTCCTCCCTCCCTCCCTTCCTTCCATGATACAGGAATTCCTTTCTTCCTTCCTTCCTTCCATGATAGAGGAATTCCTTCCTTCCTCCCTCCCTCCCTTCCTTCCATGATAGAGGAATTCCTTCCTCCCTCCCTCCCTTCCATGATACAGGAATTCCTTCCTTCCTCCCTCCCTCCCTTCCATGATAGAGGAATTCCTTCCTTCCTTCCTTCCTTCCTTCCATGATAGAGGAATTCCTTCCTCCCTCCCTCCCTCCCTTCCTTCCTTCCATGATACAGGAATTCCTTTCTTCCTTCCTTCCTTCTATGATAGAGGATTTCCTTCCTTCCTCCCTCCCTCCCTTCCTTCCATGAAAGAGGAATTCCTTCCTTCCTCCCTCCCATGATAGAGGAATTCCTTCCTTCCTCCCACCCTCCCTTCCTTCCATGATAGAGGAATTCCTTCCTCCCTGCCTCCCTTCCATGATACAGGAATTCCTTCCTTCCTCCCTCCCTCCCTTCCTTCCATGATAGAGGAATTCCTTCCTTCCTCCCTCCCTCCCTTCCTTCCATGATATAGGAATTCCTTCCTTCCTCCCTCCCTCCCTTCCTTCCATGATAGAGGAATTCCTTCCTTCCTCCCTCCCTCCCTTCCTTCCATGATAGAGGAATTCCTTCCTTCCTCCCTCCCTCCCTCCCTTCCTTCCATGATAGAGGAATTCCTTCCTTCCTCCCTCCCTCCCTCCCTCCCTTCCATGATACAGGAATTCCTTCCTTCCTCCCTTCCTCCCTTCCTTCCTAGTTAGAACAAAACAGAAGGGAGGGGATAGAAGATTAAAATTACTCAGTAAGAGCCTGAAGAACAAATTTAGAGTCCAGTGGCACCTTTAAGACCAAGAAAGGTTTATTCAAGAAGAAGAAGAAGAAGAAGAGATTGGATTTATACCCCGCCCTTCACTACCCAGAGGAGTCTCAGAGCGGCTGACAAACTCCTTTCCCTTCCCCTCCCCACAACAGACACCCTGCAAGGTCGGTGGGGCTGAGAGAGCTCTGACAGAAACGGCTCTTTTTCAAGAGCAGCTGTGCCAGAGCTATGGCTTGCCCAAGGTCATCCAGCTGGCGCAAGTGGAGGAGTGGGGATTCAAACCCGGTTCTCCCAGATTAGAGTCTGCACACTTAAGCACTACACCAAACTGGCTGGCTATGATGTGGAACAAGATGCTGTACTAGATGGACCAATGGACTGAGCTTTCATGTACAGGCACATTTGTTCAGATACATTGGAATGGCGGGTAAGGTTCAAACTTATTGACAGGGACTTAACAGCAAATTCACATGTAACATCAGCCTGCCTCGGGAGGTGGTGGGTGCTCCTTCGCTGGACGTTTTCAAGCGGAGGCTGGACGACCATCTTTTGGGGATGTTGTAGGTATGTAGGGCTCTCTTTCGGCTATGCTCCTGCAGAGTGCAAGGGGTTGGACTAGATGACCTTCAAGGTCCCTTCCAACTCTTAACATTCTATGATTCTATGATTCTAAGCTTGAGCGTGTCCAGAGGAAGGCAACCAGGATGGTGAGAGGGTTGGGATCCAAGTCTTATGAGGAAAGGCTGAAAGAGTTGGGTCTGTTTAGCCTGGGAAAGAGAAGGCTTAGAGGGGACACGATGGCAGTCTTCAAATATCTGAAGGGCTGTCATGTAGAAGATGGAGCAGATCTATTCTCTCTTGCTCCGGATTGCAAGACCAGATCTAATGGGTGGAAATTACAAGGGAGTCATTACTGGCTAAATAGCAGGAAAAACTTCCTGACTGTCAGAGTGGTTGAGCCATGGAACAGGCTGCCTCGGGAGATGGTGGATGCTCCTTCGCTGGACGTTTTCAAGTGGAGGCTGGACGACCATCTTTTGGGTATGTTGTAGGGCTATCTTTTGGCTCTGCTCCTGCAGAGTGCAGGGGGTTGGACTAGATGACCTGCAAGGTCCCTTCCAACTCTAACATTCTATGATTCAAAGTACCTGTCTCATGATGTTACATGTTAATTTGTCAGGTCCCTGTCTATAAGTTTGAACCTTAACCACCATTCCAATATATTTGAAAAAGTGTGCATGCACACGGAAGCTCATACCTTAAACTTTTATTTGTCTTAAAGGTGCCGCTGGACTCTAAATTGGTTCTACGGCTTCAGACCAACACAGCTGACCCCCTGGATTAGTAAGACTGGGCAAAATCCAGATTTACAGAGTAAAATTAATAGAGAAAAGTTCGTCTGTATGAGGATGAAGAAATAACGATATGATCACAGCAAATATGTTCCGTCAAAACACGTTTGCTTTTTTCTTAGGTACAGAACGTACTCAGAATTCTTATATCATTTTTTTTTTTTTGGCGCTGTGGTCTCATGACTATTTCTAGAAAGCAAAGATGTCTGCTAGGTTTCTCCTTGAAATGCATTTCGCGTTGTGGAGCTTGGAGCCTGGGTTTGAGGGGTTCTACAAGGAGGTCAGTGCTACGTACGCCAACGCGTCAAAATCAGGGAACGCCACGTAGAGTTTACACAAGAGTGTGAATAATACAGCAGATTCTAGAGTGGCAAAGTTGTAATTAAATTGGACAAAGCCTAGTTAAAATTTCCTTCAGTTTTTAGTGCAAGTTAAATATATATATATATATATATGTATATATATATATATATATATATATATATATATATATCTCGTCAGCATACTTAGAGGAGCAGTGTTGCCTTTCGGAGGATGCAGATCAAATTGGATAATTGAATGATGAGTTCCAGGGCTATTTCTGGGCAGGAACGCACAGGAATGGCGTTCCGGCTGGCTCCTGAATTGGCCACGCCCAGCAGGAACTCATTAGCATAACAGGCCACACCTAACAGCAGAAACTCATTAGGACTGGCTACATTAGGGGTGTGTGGCCTAACATGCAAAGTTGTTCCTGCCACAAAAAAAGCCCTGGGGTTTTGACCACAAACAAAGTAAACAGAATAAGAAGCAAAAGGCGGGTGTGGCTGGACGACCACACTCCTGGTAACATGGGGGTGTGGCCTAATATGCTAATGAGCTGTGCTGTCATGGGTGTGGCCTAATATGCTAATCAGTTTCTGCTGTTGTTTTGGCCTATTATGCTAATGAGTTCCTGCTGGGCGTTTTCTACAAAAAAAGCCCTGATGATTTCTAAACAAAATAGTGGAAGGAACATGCATGTCTTAACAGGGTGGTTTCAGCTGAAGACATCAGTGATAAGTTCCACATATGATTGGCAATACAAATAGTAGTTTATATTTCGTGTTGGTATGTTTTGCATGATTGTGAACTGAAATTTAAAAAAAAATATAGTAAAAAATGTAGGCCTGCTCACAACATTAAGAAGAAGAAGAGAAGAGATTGGATTTATACCCCACCCTTCACTACTCGAAGGTGTCTCAGAGTGGCTTACAAACTCCTTTCCTTTCCCCTCCCCACAACAGACACCCTGGGAGGTCGGTGGGGCTGAGAGAGCTCTGATAGAAACTGCTCTTTTTCAAGAACAGCTGTGCCAGAACTATGGCTTGCCCAAGGTCAGCCAGCAGCTGCAAGCGGAGGAGTGGGGAATCAAACCCGGTTCTCCCAGATTAGAGTCCGCGCACTTAACCACTGCCCCAAACTGGCTAGTAGATCTTTCAGCTCGCAAGGTGGAATTTCTGCCCAAAAGACGACATAGCTTAGAGGGCACACTGGCCCTTTCTGCATCTAGCACTCGCTCTGTTGTTTTATCAAACCCACAATGAAACAGAAAAAGCTGTGGCTCAAAACCTCATTCAGATACTCTGGGCCAACACTGTACTAACTGCAGAGTCATCCCTGAATAGCCATAAAAGGGCCATAAATCCATGCAAACGGCTACCATAAAACCGAGAGATCAAACTAAGTGAAAGGGCGGCGTGCAGTCTGGACACTGCCATAAAATCCGACAATCAATCAAAGAGAAAGCGGCACACGATGCGGAGGGGAATTTCTGTTCCAGCTGTGGGTTTGTTAAGACAGCGGACATGCAGAATGAGTAATTGGCGGCAACCCTTGTTGACTGATGAAACTCAGACAGCGACCATTGGCCAGTCCCTTCCTCCCAACCTAGCCTACCTCTGGGGTTGCCAACCTCCAGATGGGGGCTTGAGATCTCCCAGAACTATAGCTGATCCCCAGACGACAGAGATCCGTTGCCCTGGAGGAAACAGCACCGCCGGAGGGCGGATTCTGTCACATCACAGCCCTGCTGGTTTCCCCCAACCCCCCCCCAAACTCCACCCTTCCCGGACTCCTTCCGCAAATCCCGAAGACTTTGTCGAAGGCTTTCATGGCCGGAGTTCATTAGTTGCCGTTGATCTTCCGGGTTGTCTGGCCATGGTCGTGGATTGTGGGACCTGACCTTTTGCCAGTAGCTGTGACTGGCATCCTCAGAGGTATAACACAGAAAGACGGAGTACTCTCCTTGTTGCACACAGAAAGATTTAGATGTAGTCACCTTGACGCAGAGAATACTCCATCTTTCTGTGTTATACCTCTGAGGAGGCCAGTCACCGCTACTGGCAAAACGTCAGGTCCTACAATGCCAAGACCACAACCCGGAAAACCTACAGCTCCAAGACTTTCTTAGTCCATAACTGGCAACAGTGTTCCCTCTAAGCTGCGTTAGTGTGAGTTAGCTCACAGTTTTTTAGCCTCCGGCTCGCACACTTTCGTCTTAACTCAGGAAGGCGGGCTCCAGAGCAAACTGATTTATGCAGCAGCCAAATCGCTCGCTCACAACTTTAATGCCAGTCGCTCACGAAGTAGCATTTTTGCTCACAAGACTCCCACAGCTTAGAGGGAACATCGGTTGGCAACCCCAGTGAATGCTTTTCTGGGAAGGAGCAGAGGTACCGTTGACTTGTGTGACAGCCTTAGATTTCCTATTGCTTTCGAGGAACAGCCCCCGCTGCATCCGTGCTGAGTTCTCTCCACGCGGCAGCGCCTTTGCGTGTCCATTGAGAGCCGATGAATGAAAACCCACGGAACTGATCCCAGAGCCAACTTTGCCTTCGCCGGACAAGCACTTGTGGTCCAAGCCTGCCCCCTGCTGGCCGGCCGTGAAGCCGCTTCAAATGCAAAACTCCTGCCATAAACGCTTTGATCTATTATTTCAGGTGGGTAGTAGCCCCCTTGGGTCTGAAGCCAGAGAACAGAGTCTGAGCCCAGAGGCCCCTTGACGACCAACAAAGTTTTAATTCTGGGCGTAAGCTTTTATAAGAACACAAGAGAAGCCAGGGTGAAAGAGGGGAGCGCAAAAGTGGGCTTGAAGCTCAACATCAAAAAAACTAAGATCATGGCATCCGGCCCCATCACCCCTTGGCAAATAGAAGGGGAAGTCGTAGAAGTAGTGACAGACTTCACGTTCCTAGGATCCCGGATCACTGCAGAGGGTGACTGCAGCCATGAAATTAAAAGACGCCTGCTCCTTGGGAGGAAAGCGATGGCAAACCTAAACAGCATGATAAAAAGCAGAGACATCACCTTGCCGACAAAAGTCCGCATGGTCAAAGCAATGGTATTCCCCGTAGTCATGTATGGCTGCGAGAGTTGGACTATAAGGAAGGCCGAGCGCCGAAGAATAGATTCTTTTGAACTATGGTGCTGGAGAAGACTCTTGAGAGTCCCTCAGACTGCCAGGAGATCAAATCAGTCAGTCCTAAAAGAAATCAACCCTGATTCTTCCCTGGAAGGCCAGATCCTGAAGCTGAAGCTCAAATACTTTGGCCACCCAATGAGAAGGGAGCATTCACTGGGGAAGAAGACCCTGATGCTGGGAAAGATTGAAGGTCAAAGAAGAAGGGGACAGCAAAGGATGAGATGGTTAGACAGTGTCATCGATGTATCGAACATGAAATTGAGCAAACTTCAGCGGACAGCGGAAGACAGGAGGGCCTGGCGTGATCTGGTCCATGGGGTCGCGAAGAGTCGGACTCGACTGTGCGACTGAACAACAAAAGAGAAGCCAATGTTGAATCAGGCCAAAGGCCCATCTAGTCCAACACTCTGTGTCACATAGTGGCCAAAAACACCAGGGGCCATCAGGAGGTCCAGCAGTGGGGCCAGGACACTAGAAGCCCACCCACTGTTGAGCCCCCTCAAGCATCAAGAATACAGAGCATCCCTTGCCCCAGACCGAGAGTCCCTATCTATCCTTTGTGGCTAATAGCCACTGATGGACTTCTGCTCCATATGCTTATCCAGTTCCCTCTTGAAACTGTCCATGCTTGTAGCTGCCACCACCTTCTGTGGCAGTACATGCACACTTCTTCAGCTTACACCCAGAATTAAACTTTGCTGTTCTGCAAGGGCCACGGGAGTCAAACGTTTGGTATATTATTTGTTAGACTCGCCCAGCATTTTTTTTTGCAGGATAAACTGCCGACCCCTGGCTGGGTGGCTATAGGGAGTACAGCCCTTCATCTCCATGTCGTTTCGCAGATTTAAACACATACCCCATCTCACCTCATGCGCCACACTGTTAGGTTAAAGCTTTTACTAGATCCAGCCTGCAATTGGGCAAATTCGACAACTGCCTGTAGCGGTGCCTTCTCCGTGGTGGCCCCTGCCTTGTGGAACGGTCTGCCTGAGGAAGGCAGGAAGGCTCCCAGTTTCCTGGTTTCCTGCAAACGATGTAAAAACTGAATTATTCAAGAAGGGGTTTCTAGGCAGGCGATAGAGTCGCACTGTACTAAATTAAAGTGAGTAGTGGTGTTGGTCTCAAGCAAAAAGGGCCCATGGGAATGTTGAGTTTGGAGAACAGGAGACTGAGGGGGACAGGATTGGCTCTCTTTGAATATTTGAAAGGCTGTCATTCAGAGGAGAAGAGAGAGAGAGAGAGAGATTGGATTTATACCCCGCCCTTCACTGCCCAAAGGAGTCTCAGAGCGGCTGACAAACTCCTTTCCCTTCCCCTCCCCACAACAGACACCCTGTGAGGCAGAAGAAGAAGAAGAGATTGGATTTATACCCCACCCTTCACTGCCCAAAGGAGTCTCAGAGTGGCTGACAAACTCCTTTCCCTTCCCCTCCCCACAACAGACACCCTGTGAGGCAGAAGAAGAAGAAGAGATTGGATTTATACCCCGCCCTTCACTGCCCAAAGGCGTCTCAGAACGGCTGACAAACTCCTTTCCCTTCCCCTCCCCACAACAGACACCCTGTGAGGCAGAAGAAGAAGAAGAGATTGGATTTATACCCCGCCCTTCACTGCCCAAAGGAGTCTCAGAGCGGCTGACAAACTCCTTTCCCTTCCCCTCCCCACATCAGACACCCTGTGAGGCAGAAGAAGAAGAAGAAGAAGAAGAGATTGGATTTATACCCCGCCCTTCACTGCCCAAAGGCGTCTCAGAGCGGCTGACAAACTCCTTTCCCTTCCCCTCCCCTCCCACAACAGACACCCTGTGAGGCAGAAGAAGAAGAAGAAGAGATTGGATTTATACCCCGCCCTTCACTGCCCAAAGGCGTCTCAGAACGGCTGACAAACTCCTTTCCCTTCCCCTCCCCACAACAGACACCCTGTGAGGCAGAAGAAGAAGAAGAAGAGATTGGATTTATACCCCGCCCTTCACTGCCCAAAGGCGTCTCAGAGCGGCTGACAAACTCCATACCCTTCCCCTCCCCACAACAGACACCCTGTGAGGCAGAAGAAGAAGAAGAGATTGGATTTATACCCCACCCTTCACTGCCCAAAGGCGTCTCAGAGCGGCTGACAAACTCCTTTCCCTTCCCCTCCCCACAACAGACACCCTGTGAGGCAGAAGAAGAAGAAGAGATTAGATTTATACCCCGCCCTTCACTGCCCAATGGCGTCTCAGAGCGGCTGACAAACTCCTTTCCCTTCCCCTCCCCACAACAGACACCCTGTGAGGCAGAGGAAGAAGAAGAGATTGGATTTATACCCCGCCCTTCACTGCCCAAAGGCATCTCAGAGCGGCTGACAAACTCCTTTCCCTTCCCCTCCCCACAACAGACACCCTGTGAGGCAGAAGAAGAAGAAGAGATTGGATTTATACCCCGCCCTTCACTGCCCAAAGGAGTCTCAGAGCGGCTGACAAACTCCTTTCCCTTCCCCTCCCCACAACAGACACCCTGTGAGGCAGAAGAAGAAGAAGAGATTGGATTTATACCCCGCCCTTCACTGCCCAAAGGCGTCTCAGAGCGGCTGACAAACTCCTTTCCCTTCCCCTCCCCACAACAGACACCCTGTGAGGCAGAAGAAGAAGAAGAGATTGGATTTATACCCCGCCTTTCACTGCCCAAAGGAGTCTCAGAGCGGCTGACAAACTCCTTTCCCCTTCCCCTCCCCACAACAGACACCCTGTGAGGCAGAAGAAGAAGAAGAAGAAGAAGAGATTGGATTCATACCCCGCCCTTCACTGCCCAAAGGCATCTCAGAGCGGCTGACAAACTCCTTTCCCTTTCCCTTCCCCTCCCCACAACAGACACCCTGTGAGGCAGAAGAAGAAGAAGAGATTGGATTTATACCCCGCCCTTCACTGCCCAAAGGCGTCTCAGAGCGGCTGACAAACTCCTTTCCCTTCCCCTCCCCACAACAGACACCCTGTGAGGCAGAAGAAGAAGAAGAGATTGGATTTATACCCCGCCCTTCACTGCCCAAAGGAGTCTCAGAGCGGCTGACAAACTCCTTTCCCTTCCCCTCCCCACAACAGACACCCTGTGAGGCAGAAGAAGAAGAAGAGATTGGATTTATACCCCGCCCTTCACTGCCCAAAGGCGTCTCAGAGCGGCTGACAAACTTTGTAAAGAGCACCAGGCGCTTTAGCCTTTCTTCATGGGGAAAGTGTTCCAACCCTTTGATCATCCTACTTGCCCTTTTCTGCATTTTTTCCAATGCTATAATATCCTTTTTGAGATGGCTGACCAGAACTGTACACAGTACTCCAAATGAGGTCGTACCATTGATTTATACAGGGACATCATGATATTGGCTGATCTGTTTTCAGTCCCCTTCCTAATGACCCCCAGCATAGCGTTGGCCTTTTTTATTCCAGTCACACACTGTCTCAACATTTTCAGTGAGTTATGTACTACAAGATCTCTCTGTTGGTCAGTCTCTGCCAGTTCGGACCCCATCAACGTGTATTTATAGTCAGGGTTTCTGTCTCCAATGTGCATCACTTTGCACTTGGCCACATTGAAACCCCTTTTGCCACCTTGACGTCCACTCGCTCATCCTCCCAAACAGCCATTTTCCCCAGGAGAATTGATCCCTGTAGAGCTCAGAGATCCAAGTTTCCAAGTTTCACCCGGATGTTGGCAACCTGAGCAGCAAGACCTATAGAAATGAGTCGGTGACGTTCTCTCCCTTCACAGAGATTCATTCATCCATGGAAACCAGAATTGTTCAGGAGAACGTTTTTATAAAGGGAACGACAGGGTTGTAGTTTTAATTTGGTTCTAATTTTGGGCAATATGTTGTAGGTAACAGACTATTTTTCGCAGCGTTTTCTAATTTTGCAATCCAATTTTATTGCGCCGTTTTGTCTGTGTCTTGTGTGCTGACGTATTGCCTTCTCCTCCCAATTTTGTAATCTTGATTCAATGCGTTGTTTGTTGTCTGTATTATCCGGTCATTTTTTCTCCCTGGTGTTCTTTAATTTTGTAATCTCGTTTGATCTATATATTACATTCATTTGTACCCTGTCTTTCTCCTCTAACGGGGACCTGAAGCAGCATGCATCCTTCTCCCCTCCGCCATTTTATCCTCACAACAACCCTGCGAGGTAAGTCAAGCTGAGAAGGTGTGACTGACTTAAGGTCACCCAGCGAACTTCCCTGGCATGCGTATGGATTTAAGAACATAAGAACGTTAGGGAAGCCAATGTGGGATCAGGCCAATGGCCCATCCAGTCCAAAAATACCAGGTGCCATCAGGAGGTCCACCAGTGGGGCCAGGACGCTAGAAGCCCTCCCACTCTTGCCCCCCCCAAGCACCAAGAAGACAGACCATCACTGCCCCAGACATAAGAACATAAGAGAAGCCATGTTGGATCAGGCCAGTGGCCCATCCAGTCCAACACTCTGGGTCACATAATGGCCAAAAATACCAGGTGCCATCGGGAGGTCCACCAGTGGGGCCAGGACCCTAGAAGCCCTCCCACTGTTGACCCCCCCCCAAGCACCAAGAAGACAGAGCATCACTCGCCCCAGACATAAGAACATAAGAGAAGCCATGTTGGATCAGGCCAGTGGCCCATCCAGTCCAACACTCTGTCACGCAGTGGCCAAAAATACCAGGTGCCATCAGGAGGTCCACCAGTGGGGCCAGGACCCTAGAAGCCCTCCCACTGTTGACCCCCCACAAGCACCAAGAATACAGAGCGTCATTTGCCCCAGACTGAGCAGAGGTCCATCAGTGGCTATTAGCCACAAGGCATAGATAGGAATTCTTGGTCTCACAGGGATAGACAGCTTTTAAAAGGGGATTGGACAGATTCATGGAGGAAAGGTCTGTCAGTGGCTACTAGCCATGGGGAATGAGGGGAACCTCCACAGTCAGAGGCACTAATCCTCTGAATCACAGAGCCAGGCCTCTCTGCCCTGTTGTTGGCCATCCAGAGGAACTGGTTGGCCGCTGTATGTGGCAGAACACTGGACTGGATGGGCTCTTCTGTGTTCTTATGAAGGCCTTGGCCTCTATGTTCTGTGGTTGGCCGTCCGGAGGAACTGGTTGGCCACTGTGTGAGACAGGATGCTGGACTAGATGGACCACTGGTCTAATCCAGCAGGGCTCTTCTGATGTTCTTAGGAAGGCCTCGGCCTCTCTGCCCTGTTGTTGGTCCTCCAGAGGAACTGGTTGGCCCCTGTGTGAGACAGGAGGCTGGACTAGATGGGCCACTGGTCTGATCCAGCAGGGCTCTTCTGATGTTCTTAGGAAGGCCTCAGCCTCTATGCCCTGTTGCTGGCCATCCAGAGGAACTGGTTGGCCACTGTGTGAGACAGGATGCTGGACTAGAAAGACCACTGGTCTGATCGAGCAGGGCTCTTCTGATGTTCTTATCAAGGCCTCGGCCTCTCTGCCCTGTTGTTGGCTCTCCAGAGGAACTGGTTGGCCCCTGTGTGAGACAGGATGCTGGACTAGATGGGCCACTGGTCTGATCCAGCAGGGTTCTTCTGATGTTCTTAGGAAGGCCTCGGCCTCTCTGCCCTGTTGTTGACCCTCCAGAGGAACTGGCTGGCCACTGTGTTAAAACGGGGCTTTCAGCTGCCTTTCAGCTGTGCACGGCCACTGGAATAGGCCTGCTCGAACTGTGTGGGCTTCCCCCCCAATGTTCTCCTCCTCCTGCAGCCATAACAAACAAGACGGCAACCGCTGTTAAGAGGCTCCAGATAGGGACCCCCACAGCCCCGCTGGGCCGAATTACTATTATTAGTGCTTTGATCTATGGCCGGAAGGGGCCGCCGCTTTAATGGCAGAACGGTAGCGTGTAATTATAGACCTCCATCCCAACAGACCTCTGCCTCAGGAAACGGTTGGCTGGGGATATGGAGACGGGGCTTCCGGCCTTGTTTCCTGTTCTCAGAGGGGAAGTCAAGAGTAGTGGTTAAAGGCGGCAGGGGTGTGTGTGCCGGAGTTTCTAGGGCCGAACTGCCTTTTCTCCTTGCAGCAGTATGACATTTTAGGCAGGTTTCTCTGGAAGCACTGGAGACAGGCCCGGTTCGGAATCAGCGTTCCCTCTAAGCTGAGTCGGTGTGAGTTGGCTCACAGTTTTTCAGCTTCCGGCTCACACCTTTTTGCCTTGGCTCAGGAAGGAGGGCTCCAGAGCAAACTAATTTATGCAGTAGCCAAACCACTCGCTCACAGCTTTTAATGCCAGCAGCTCACAAAGCCACAAATGCAAGAGCGTCACTTTACCGGAGAAGAAGAAGAAGAAGAAGAAGAAGAAGAAGAAGAAGAAGAAGAAGAAGAAGAAGAGGAGGAGGAGGAGGAGGAGGAGGAGGAGGAGGAGGAGGAGGAGGAGGAGGAGGAGGAGGTGGAGGAGGAGGAGGAGGAGATTGGATTTATACCCCACCCTTCACTCGGAGTCTCAGAGCGCCTTACAAACTCCTTTCCCTTCCCCTCCCCACAACAGATACCCTGTGAGGTAGGTGGGGCTGAGAGAGCTCTGAGAGAAATAGCTCTTTTTCAAGAACAGCTCTGACAAAACTATGGCTTGCCCAAGGTCATCCAGCAGCTGCAAGTGGAGGAGTGGGGAATCAAACCCAGTTCCCCCAGGATTAGCGTCTGTGCACTTAAACACTACACCAAAGTGGCTTTCAGCTTACAGAGCTACACAGAGCCATGTTCCAAGTTGAGAAGAGAAATACTTCTCTTTTTACTTGAGAAGTACACTTTGGATAGGAAAGAGCAGGGACAGGATAGAGTACTAACTTACTAGCTGAAGGATGGAAGCAGATGGGCGAGAGGCCCATCTGCCTTGTGGTGCCAAGAGAGCACAGCATGTCTTGGAGCGTGCAGGGAGAGAGTTCGTTTCCAACTAAGAGAGAACAGCAGGAAGGTAAATTGTCCCTGAAAACACAATCTACATTTCAAGACAGTGTCAGAAGAGTGAACGCAGGAAGAAAGGCCATTGCATCTGTCTAGCTATCTAGTCTCTCTTGCCACGAAGTCTGGAGGCTACGACCCGGGAACTTCGCATCTGGAACTTCCAACAAATATATCTAAAGTTTCCTGGTTGTCTATACCAGTTTTACCTGGAAGTAGGCACAACTGGTGGAGCTGCGGTGGCTCAAGTGGTTAAGACGCTGAACTGCAGGCTCTGGAAGGTCAGTAGTTCAGCAGTTCGAGACCTGAGAGTGCCGCATGACGGGGTGAGCTCCCGTCTCTAGTTCCAGCTCCTGCCAACCTAGCAGTTCGAAAGCAAGAAATTGCAAGTAGATAAATAGGTACCACTTCGGTGGGAAGGTAACAGCGTTCCGTGCACCTTGGTGTTTAGTCATGCCGGCCACATGACCACGGAAACGTCTTCGGACAGTGCTGGCTCTTCGGCTTTGAAACGGAGATGAGCACCGCAACCCTAGAGTCGGATTCGACTGGCTTTCGAGCAAGGGAACCTTTACCTTTACTTTAGGCACAACTGAATGCAATGCACAATTAGTGAAATATACTGGGTTCGAGACACATTGGCTGAGTTCAGACTGGCAGTTTGAAGCGGGACCGAGGCATGGCAAAAAAGCCCCGGAACAAACTGTTCTGGGTTTTCCCGGCCACACTGCGCTGACTGATGCCGGAGCATATCGGGGAGGAGGCGCGAGGGAGCATTCACACTGTTGGCCTGTAGGCGCGGTTGTAAGGTGCGGCTTTCTGTTTTGCTAATCTGGAGATATGTGCTTATGCTTGTGATGTGCTTACTGCTTGTGATCCCAGTCCTTATCGATTACTACTTATCATCTCTTGATGGAAACGTTAAGTAGCAATTGATAAGAAAGGGGATTGCTACACGCTCAGATCAAGCAAACATTGCGAAACGAATGTTCACATCGCGCAGTCTCCGTTAGCATGCGAGCGATGACAGAAGAAAATGTCTTACAGAATTACTTTAGTGAACTTTATCGACTCTTCGTTATTTTTACCACGGATGTTGTTTTTGGAGTTCCACTTCTTCCCGTGATCTCTCATTTTTTTAAAAAATATATTTTTATTGGATTTTTAATACAATACCCTAAATCATATAGGTAAAGGTAAAGGTTCCCCTGCTCGAAAGCCAATCGAATCCGACTCTAGGGTTGCGGTGCTCATCTCCGTTTCAAAGCCGAAGAGCCAGCGCTGTCCGAAGACGTTTCCGTGGTCATGTGGCCGGCATGACTAAACACCAAGGCGCACAGAACGCTGTGACCTTCCCACCAAAGTGGTACCTATTTATCTACTTGCAATTTCTTGCTTTCGAACTGCTAGGTTGGCAGGAGCTGGAACTAGAGACAGGAGCTCACCCCGTCATGCGGCACTCACGGGTCTTGAACTGCTGAACTACTGACCTTCCACAGCCTGCAGTTCAGCGTCTTAACCACTTGAGCCACCGCAGCTCCAAATCATATACTAAATCATATACTAAATCATATACTTGATAACAAAAACTTCAACAAAAGTATAAATACCAGCTCTAAGATAACAGTTCTACATTTCAGCAACACAGATTTAACAAAGCACTAGATCAGAGATGATTATTTTACGCTTATTATCCACCTTTCAGAAATTTTTATAATCAATAGCTGCTTCTCTCATTAATTTCTGCACAAATTACACACTACCTTTTCAAAATTACTTTACCAATTCCTATTGGCACTGCAAGAGAATAAAATTCACTGTATATACTCATCCTCAATCAAATTTACAACCATTTCTGTTTCTATTTCCGACATTCCAATGGACTACCACTCCCTTATTTATAATATACATCTAGGGCTTGACATTATTATATTCTAAATCTTTTCCCTTTGTTACCCTTATATTATCATTCAGTCACTGAAATAAATAAGTTGATTTAACCTCTGCAGCAACCATTACATAAAGCTTGGCCTATACATTTGTATTGCCATCTATTAAGTAAAGTTAATCAACATTCCATGAAATCCTAACATAATTAACCATTTGTTTTGAAAATAATGGCTGATATTATAATACCAATAGTTCCCCAATACCTGGTGGGCAACACCTTAATCCTCCTTACTTATTTTACTATCACAATCCCTTTACCTCACACTAAATCATATTAAATTTTTCACAACTTAATTATAATAGTCTAAGTTACTAATACATAAATAACCACCTTTACTCCGCTACTCATCCCATTCTTACCACCATTTTTTATTTTTAAGTTAACCAATAATCATATTTTCTTACTCGCCATATGTTTACAACAGAACAAGACAACTTTGTTTTTCCCGGCACACTGTTTGACAGATAGCAAAAAGTAAAAAGCCACCACCCATTTCTTCTCCTTATAGAACTTAAATTTCCTCCTAACCATCTGTAATCTACTTTTCTGCAACAGCCTTTCCACCTGTCTTCTCCCCTTATACATGTACTGGTAATTTACACTTCTCTCTTCACTTTTCACATAGACTAAACCCCATCTTTTATTGTTTCTTTTAAATTTCCAAGCCTGCAAGGAGACGAGAAGAGAGAGGAGGAGGAGAGGGGGGAAAAAAACACCCGCGATCTCTCATTTTTAACCTCCAGGTGCTGGCTGGAGAGCTCTCGCTATTACAACTGATCTCCAGGGGACAGAGTTTGTTTCCCCTGGAGAAAATGGCTACTTCGGAAGGTGGACTCCGTGGCCCTGTACCCTGCTGAGGCCCCTCCCCTCCTCAAGCCCCGCCCTCCTCAGGCCCCACCCCCAATCCTCCAGGAATTTCCCATCGCAGAGCTGGCAACCCTACTTGATGGACATACAAAGGGAAACACACCCTGTCCTTTACAAGACATGGGTGATTTCAGGCCTAGCCTAGGAGCTTAAGTCCACACTTAAGCCAGTTTGGTGTAGTGGTTAAGTGCGTGGACTCTAATCTGGGAGAACCGGGTTTGATTCCCCCACGTCTCCACTTGCACCTGCTGGATGACCTTGGGCAAGCCGTAGTTCTGATAAGAGCTGTTCTTTAAAAAGAGCAGTTTCTGCCAGCGCTCTCTCAGCCCCACCTACCTCGCAGGGTGTCTGTTGCGGGGAGGGGAAGGGAAAGGAGATTGTAAGCCGCTCTGAGACTCCCTTGGGCAGTGAAGGGCAGGGTATAAATCCAATCTCCTCCTCCTCCTCCTCCACACTACGGAGTCCCCAGGACCTGGTTTGCCCTGAGGACTTTCAGTCAGAAGCAGGGCTTTTTTTTGCAGAAAAAGCCCAGCAGGAACTTATTAGCATAACAGGCCACATCCAACAGCAGAAACATATTAGCCTATTAGGCCACACCCCTGACAGCACAGCTCATTAGCCTATTAGGCCACACCCCCGTGTTACCAGAAGTGTGGCCATCCAGCCACACCCACCTTTTGCTTCTTATTCTGTTTACCTTTGTTTGTTGTCAAAACCCAGGGCTTTTTTTGGAGCAGGAACTCCTTTGCATGTGAGGCCACACAGCCCTAATATAGCCAATCCTAATGAGTTTCTGCTGTTGGGTGTGGCCTATTACACTAATGAGTTCTGGCTGGGCGTGGCCAACTCGGGAGCCCACCGGAACGCCGTTCCTGTGCGTTCCTGCCCGAAAATAACCCTAGTCAGAAGGATGCTGTGAATCCCCTAATGACAAAAATATTTGGGCAATGTGTCTGTAAACCGTTGTTATGTACACATCCCATAAGACGAATAGTGTTTCCTGGGCTGTTTCAGGTTGGGAAAACAGAGCTGGGGGAAAGGCTTCTGTCTGCCGTCCTCACATACGGCGGTCTTCATCTTGGGCCTGTGCTCCTGGGCATCATGTCCCATGCAGACAACTGCCCTTTGCACAATTTCCACCATGCAAATTTCACACATATCTCTGCTCTTGTAACTTCTAGTTTTGCACAAAATCAGAACACAACTGTGTGTGTCCCCCTCTCCCCCCCCCCGATTTTCACGCCCAATGCTAACGTGGCTTTAAACCTTTTCTCCGGTGTTGACCTCTGCACTTGAATCTTCTGCAGGTAAATCACACCCTCGGTCCATCAAATTCAGTACTGTCTACTCAGACTGGCAGGGGGCCTTCGGGATCTCAGGCGGAGGTCTCCGACCTCACCGGCTGCTTGGTCCTTTTTAACTGGAGATGCTGGGGATCTTTTGCATGCCAAGCAGAGGCTCTGCCACTGAGCCACAATCCCTCCCAAATGGAAAACGGAAGGGAGACAGACTTAAAACAGATCTCCCAGCAAATGCAAGCGTTATTGATGAAACACAAAGAAAGGAAATGCAAAATCAAACGGCAGTCCTGAGGCCCTGGAAAGGCATTTCTTCCAGCCATAACAAGAATCCAGGTTCACTTCATCAGATGCATGAGGCATTCAATGTCCTGCATCTGCATCCATTCTGTTTCCTATTTTTATTTTATTTCGACATGAAGTCACAGCTTGTTTATGGCAACCCCGCAGGGGTGTCAAACTCACTGGAAATGTATTATTTAAAGTTTTTTTTAAAAAAATCTCCAGTTGTGTTTGTCTGTGTCCTTTATAAAGTTTATATCTCCACTACCTGGCTCAAGTGGTTAAGACGCTGAACTGCAGACTGGAAGGTCGGTAGTTTGGCAGTTTGAGACCCGAGTGCCGCGTGACGGAGCGAGCTCCCATCTCTGGTCCCAGCTCCTGCCAACCTAGCAGTTCGAAAGCAAGAAACTGCAAGTAGATAAATAGGTACCGCTTTGGTGGGAAGGTGACAGCATTCCGTGCGCCTCGGTGTCTAGTCATGCTGGCCACATGACCACAGAAACGTCTTCGGACAGTGCTGGCTCTTCGGCTTGGAAACGGAGATGAGCACTGCATCCCTAGAGTCGGATTCGACTGGCTTTCGAGCAAGGGAAACCCTTACCTCTACCCTACCTGGCATTACCTTTTATGGCACACACGGCCCGGCCCAACAAGGTCTCATTTACGCCAGATGTGGTCCTCGGAACAAATGAGTTCGACACCCCTGCTAGGGTTTTCAAGGCCAGAGACATTCATAGATGAATCGCCTTTGCCTGCCTCTGTGTAGCAACCCTGGGATTCCTTAGCAGTCTCCCATCCAAATACTGACCAGGGCTGACCCTTCTTAGCTTCTGAGATTTGATGAGAGTGGGCTAGCCAGGGCTAGGGTTGCCAGTTCCAGATCGGGAAATACCTGGAGATTTTGGGGGCGGAGCCTGAAGAAGGCGGGTTTGGGGGAGGGGAGGGACTTCAGTGGGGTATAGTGGCCTAGAGTTCATCTTCCAAAGTGGCCATTTTCTCCAGGAGACCTGAGCTCAGTCGCCTGGAGATTAGTTGTGCCAGAAAGAAACCTCCAGCCACCACCCGGAGGCTCAAGATGAAAGGCAACGGCGCAGCAATATATCGAAACAAGAAAAAAAAATGCACGTGCCCAAATCTAACATCGATTATCAATGAATTTAATCAGACATATAAAGGCCCTGGTCACACGGGCCAGATAATGCGGGGGAGGGGAGGAGGCGTGGCTGTTCGCCCCGGAGCAAAATAAAGCACGGTAGCCCGATCACACGGTCCCCCGAGTCTCCACACTTAGGCCGTTAGCTGCCGATCACACGGCGATGCTGAAGCGTGGCAAAGAAGCGGCGCGGTGTGATCGCGCAAGCGGTGATCGCAAGCCACCACTTCCGGATCAGACGGGCAATTGTTTCAGTTTTGCGTTTGTGCGCATGGGCAGTTCGGCGTTTGTGCGCATCCTATGGAGACTTACAAAAAACATCCGGTTTGCGACGGGACGTGGACGGGCACCAGATGCCACGGGATACTAGTACTGCCGTGATCAGACGCCCACCTTTGCCCCGCATTTTCCGGATACTAGTGCACTTTCCGCGGTACTTTTTAACTCCACATCTTTGGCGGAACGCCACGGGTTGGCCACGGGAGCACTATGATTCCCTAATGTTGCGGTGTGATTCTGTCCCAAAAATCCGCCTGACATTCGTGCCTTCCGCGTGGCAAATTCTCCCTGTGACCAGGGCCAAAGTAGAACAATTTTTACAAAAACAGATAGAAGTGGAACAATTTCCCCCCAAAACAGGTAGAAATTCACGGACAAGTAGAAATTCACAGGTAGAGTTTTACCACACAACTTACGTGAATTCAAGAAAGTCCTTGATCTGTAAGGATGTAGCAGTGTTTTGCCCGCTGACTCGACGGACCCCCGGTTCTAAACCCGTTTCAGTAATTTTTTTCAAGAATCTTGCTGGATATAGACATCCATAAAGCATGTTCAAATGCAGCAGTCTTCAGTGGTTCCCAATGCAGAATCTACCATTTCCTGGAACCTCCTTTCAAATTTCTGAAGTGTTTCACCATTTACGTTAGAGGGAAAGGCAACCGTAGTTATCCACAGGAGGTGGTGGCAGCTACGAGCATGGGCAGCTTCAAGAGGGAATTAGATAAACACATGGAGCAGAGGTCCATCAGTGGCTCTTAGCCACAAGGTATAGATGGGAACTCTCTGTCTGGGGCAGGTGATGCTCTGTCTTCTTGGTGCTTGGGGGGGGCAAGAGTGGGAGGGCTTCTGGAGTTCTGGCCCCACTGGTGGACCTCCTGATGGCACCTGGTATTTGTGGCCACTGTATGACACAGAGTGTTGGACTAGATGGGCCACTGGCAATGCTCTCTCTAAGCTGTGGAGCCCTGTGAGCAAAAATTCCACTTTGTGAGCTACTGGCATTAAAGTTGTGAGTGAGTGATTTGGCTGCTGCATAAATTAGTCTGTTCTGGAGCCATCCTTCCTGAGCTAAGACAAAATTATGTGAGCTGGAGGCTAAAAAACTGTGAGCTAGCTCACACTAACTCAGCTTAGAGGGAACACTGGCCACTGGCCTGATCCAACATTGGCTTCTCTTATGTTCTTATGTTCTAGGGCATGTTTCCTAGAGCTGTGTTTCAGTGCAAGCAGTGTGCCTTGGTCCGTGACGAAGACGTACCAAGACCTTCCTGTTTTGGGCTGATTCTTAACGAATGCATGAGGAAGTCGGAAACCAACACAGCGTGCTATTATCGTAATTGTCATGTATTCTGTTCTAACTGCCTTGTTGTTTTTGACTGCTATCACCTGCCCGGCCTACCCTGGGACGGACTGGTCAAACAGATGGCAAAGGACCCCTTTGCCCATTAAAAAGTGTAGTGGTTAAGTGCACGGACTCTAATCTGGGAGAACCGGGTTTGATCCCCCACTCCTCCACTTGCACCTGCTGGATGGCCTTGGGTAAACCATAGTTCTGGCACAGCTGTTCTTGGAAAAGAGCAGTTTCTGTCAGAGCTCTCTCAGCCCCGCCTACATCACAGGGTGTCTGTTGTGGGGAGGGGAAGGGAAAGGAGTTTGTAAGTTGCTCTGGGACTCCTTTGGATAGTGAAGGGCAGGGTATCAATCCAATCTCCTCCTCCTCCTCCTCCTCCTCCTCCTCCTCCTCCTCTCAAGGACAGTTCTGGAAAGAGCTCTCTGAGCCCCACCTACCTCACAAGGTGTCTGTTGTGGGGAGGGGAAGGGAAAGGCGTTTGTAAGCTGCTCTGAGACTCCCTTGGGTAGTGAAGGGCAGGGTATAAATCCAATCTCCTCCACCACCTCCTCCTCCTCCTCCTTCTCTCAAGGACAGTTCTGGAAAGAGCTCTCTCAGCCCCACCTACCTCACAAGGTGTCTGTTGTGGGGAGGGGAATGGAAAGGCATTTGTAAGCTGCTCTGAGACTCCCTTGGGTAGTGAAGGGCAGGGTATAAATCCAATCTCCTCCACCACCTCCTCCTCCTCCTCCTTCTCTCAAGGACAGTTCTGGAAAGAGCTCTCTCAGCCCCACCTACCTCCCAGGGTGCCTGTTGTGAGGAGGGGGAGGGAAAGGAGTTTGTAAGCCGCTCTGAGACTCCCTTGGGTAGTGAAGGGCGGGGTATAAATCCAGTCTCCTCCTCCTCCTCCTCCTCCTCCTCTTCTTCTTCTTCTTTTTCTTCTTCCGATGCAATCCGTCCCTTGTTTACTCTGCCATTGACTTCTCCATCTTCCCACCTAAACTTAGATTGCGAGCTCTTCCAGACCGGTCCCCGACCTTCCCTTCCGCCAAGTAAGGAGCCCGGCAGGCTGATGAGGCTATTTGGATGAATAATTCAGCCTCCTGAGCAACTTGGGAAGTTCATCCCCCTCGGGACCCAAATCTCCAAGAACATTCGATCGATGCTGCATCCACAGTGTGGTGGTCTGGCCAAAACTAATAGAAAGAAAGCCTGGCTCGCTCAGTGAGAAACGTCGACTCCCTTCTCCGATCTGTACAAGCACCGGTTGCATCGGCCCTTCTTAAGTTTGTCATTATGGGCTAGAATTCAGAGGTCCCCAACACGGCACCCACCAGATGCTTTAGAAGGTGGGCAGGGCCAGGTGAGGCTTTTCCCCCAGCGAGGCTTCTGATTGGCCACTGGAGATTTGATTGGCTGTGCAGATTTTTTTAAAATATTGCTTCGGTAGCAGCTGCCGTCACAGAACAAGAATCTCCACTGTGGGACTGAAGGCAAACCGTGGCGGCCATTTTGAGGTTGGCTCCACCTCCCGCAGCCGCCATTTTGTGGCAGCCATTTTGCAGCTGCGCCCGCCACCCTGTACCCGAATCCCAAAGGTGCCCTCAGGCTGAAAAAGGGTGAGGACCCCTGGGCTAGAGAAGTACAGCAAATCTACTGGCGGACAGTGTGCCTGTCAACAGAGGAAACAGGAAAGGGGCATTTCAAGCGACTGAGGAAAACTGGAAGCATGGTTCTATTCCGGCATGGCGTCACAGATATTCTCCCCAAGAATGAAAGAAGCCAAGGGGTGGCGACTGACTTGGATGCTTCAGGGGGAAGACAGAAGAAGAAGAAGAAGAAGAAGAAGAAGAAGAAGAAGAAGAAGAACTATTGCTTGCCCAAGGTCATCCAGCAGCTGCAAGTGGAGGAGTGGCGAATCAAACCCGGTTCTCCCAGATCAGAGTCCGCACACTTATCCACTACACCAAACTGGCTCTCAAGAAGCAGAAGAAGAAAAGAGAAGCCAATGTTGGACCAGGCCAGTGGCCCATCCAATCCAACACTCTGTCACACAGTGGCCAAAAATACCAAGTGCCATCAGGAGGTCCACCAGTGGGGCCAGGACTCTAGAAGAAGAAGAGGAAGAGGAGGAGGAAGAAGATGAAGAGTTGGTTTTTATACCCTGTTTTTCACTACCCAAAGGAATCTCGGAGTGGCTTACAATCTCCTTTCCCTTCCCCTCCCCACAACAGACACCCTGTGGGGGTAGGTGGGGCTGAGAGAGCTCTGAGAGAACTGTGACTGACCCAAGGCTGCATGTGGAGGAGTGGGGAACCAAACCCGGTTCTCCAGATCGGAGTCCGCCGCTCTTAACCACAAGCACCAAACTGGCTACGGTTTACAAAGACAATATACCTCAGCATATGCCTTTTTAAAAAGCACTTTGGATGCAATTCTGTCTAGTTTTAAACAGTTGGCTCTGGAGGGCCGAAGTAGCTTGCCGTGATGCGCATGTGTGATCCCACATTCACCCAATTCTCTATGTAGGCCACTCCAGGAACAAAAACGTGGCTTCTGCAACCTTCCATCTCATTCTTTCCTGGACGTCTCTCGAACGGAAGAGAGTCTTGTGAAATCCTCTCCGTCTCCATTGGGAATGCATTTCTTCCCGAAGACCGAGGGCTGCTTCTTTGGCAATAATTTATTTAGCAAGACCCGAAGCCCTCTTTCTCTTCAAAGAGACAAAATAACTACACCGGCTGACCTAGATAGCGTCGTGAGTTCGATTTAAAGAGCCTAACGTGGAAACTGGGAACGGAGCATGGTGTGGCTGGATCTCTTCCGATCGCAGAAGCTATGCAGGGTCGGTACTTGGAAGGGAGACCACTGAGGTAGGCTCTGCTGAAGAATCATAGAATGTTAGAGTTGGAAGGGACCTTGCGGGTCATCTAGTCCAACCCCCTGCACTCTGCAGGAGCGAAGCCGAAAGACAGCCCTGCAACATACCCGACAGATGGTCGTCCAGCCTCCGCTTGAAAACGTCCAGCGAAGGAGCATCCACCACCTCCCGAGGCAGTCCGTTCTACTGCTCAACCACTCTGACAGCTAGGAAGTTTCTTTAGCCGGTATCGCCTCTGTTGTGTCCTGGGATCAGAAGGCAGAGCTGGCGGAATACAGCCAAGCTTCGCTCTCTGAGAACAATAGGGACTAGGTTCCTGAGCTCGCCAGTAGTGAACCAATGGCAGCATTGGCGGGCGATTCAAACCCGCCAATAGGAATATAGGGCCGTCCCCCCTAACTGTATATAGTTGGCCTCCGGACGTTACTGTGTGTTCTTGTCTTATGTGAAGTACGAATAAACGCGTCTTCTCTTATGTCGTCGTCCGAGTCATGAGGCCCGAAACCCAGTACTTTACAGCCTCCCTTGTAATTTCCACCCATTAGATCGAATCTCGCAATCCGGAGCAAGAGAGAATAGATCTATATGTTGTTGAAGGCTTTCACGGCTGGAGTTCATTAGTTGCTGTAGATTTTCCGGGTTGTGTGGCCGTGGTCTTGGCATTGCAGGACCTGACGTTAGTTCTCCACAGGCAATCCACAATCCTCAGGAAACAATCCATAGACAAAAGAACCTCCTCAGGAAAGCTCCTCCATTAGCATGTTCATAGCCTGGAGAACTCCTACAAGATAATGACTCAGCCCTACCCCACCTTCCTGAGTAGATATAAATTACCTGTCTACCATTTTTCTGCTCACCTTGACACAGAGAGTCCTCCATCGTTCTGTGTTATACCTCTGAGGATGCCAGTCACAGCTACTGGCAAAACATCAGGTCCTACAATGCCAAGACCACGGCCACACAACCCGGAAAATCTACAGCAACTAGAGAATAGATCTGCTCCATCTTCCACATGACAGCCCTTCAGATACTTGAAGACTGCCATCATGTCCCCTCTAAGCCTTCTCTTTCCCAGGCTCAACAGACCCAACTCCTTCAGCCTTCCGTCGTAAGACTTGGATTCCAACCCTCTCACCATCCTGGTTGCCCTCTTCTGGACACGCTCGAGCTTGTCAACCTCCTTCCTAAAATGTGGTGCCCAAAACTGGACACGGTACTCCAGGTGAGGCCTGACCATAGCAGAATAGAGCGGAACCACCGTCTCCCGTGATCTGGACGCAATGCTTCTGTTAATGCATCCTCAGATTGCATTAGCTTTCCTCGCAGTCACATCGCACTTCAGGCTCGTGTTCAGCTTGCCATTGGGAAGGCAATGGCAAACCACCTCTGCTTCTCCTGCACCTTGACAACTTGCAGGTGGAACTTGGAGACCTTCTGCTATTCCAGTTGATCTTCAGATGACCAAGATTAGTTCCCCTGCAGAACCCAGTGGGATACCATAACCCAGTGGCATACCGTAACACAGTGGCATACCGTAACCCAGTGGCATACCAAGGGCAGGGTGGTTGGTGTGGTCTACCCAGGGTGCAGGCCCGAAAGGAGTGCCCAGAAGCCCAGTCTCCATATCTATTTAAATGAGCCTGGAAACCTCCTCCGAAACTCCCATCTCTCAGCCGAAAAATGCTAGACCCGCCCAAGGAAATGCAGTGTGGGAAGAAGAATAAAAAAGGCACGGAGATGCTCCAACTTCCAAATTCTCCAGACTGGAGAATGGAGCTATCTGGTCACGCATTACTGTGCATCTGCAACGGGTGTAACTGACGGGGGCATGCGCAGTAACGACATCCTGTCCCAGTTTAGCCAGATTTGGCTGCCAATAGTGTTACCTCTGATTGATTTCACTGTCCTTCTCGGAAAGCATTCTTTAAACTAAAGGCCATAGATCCAGATGAGTTGCCATGTTAGTCTGTCTGTAGCAGCAGAAAAGAGCAAGAGTTCAGTTAACACCCGTGAAGAAATACATTTTTTTTCTTTTGGAGGTTTGAAAGGAACAAAATCTTCTCTCTGTGTTTTAAAAGTCCTCCCCCCACCCTCTGGGCAGAGAACAGGCTGGGAGGAGGGAAGGCAGTCTAATTGCTTTCCAGCTTACCTTCATACAAATGCTAATATATCTAGCTAAAGACAATGGGGTGGGTCAAGTTCTCCCCCCTTCTCCAAGCAGAGAACAGAGATTTGGAGGACTTTAGAATGGCTCCAGGAATAATCTCTAGGAAGAAGCTGCAGGAAACGCTTCTCTGACCTAACCTGACCGGGTCAGTGGGTGCGGAAAAGGGAAGCTAAAAACTGGCAGCAAGGAGGAGGTCTCTTTTTCCTGCGATGTTGGATCCAGGAGATCAGACAGATCTCTTGGCTGAGAAGGCAGCCATTTGAGCTTGCCTGAAGAGCTACAAAAAACTTCAAGGTAATGCTAACTCTGTAGAGATTTGTAACATCTTAAGCTTAAGGAGCCTGTCCTATTTTAACATCTGATAGGGCATGTGTAGAGAGAGGGACAAAGGATTTGTGTTTTATCAATTTCTTTTGGATCCTTGGCTCAGTCTGATGCTGTGCTAAAAGTATGCTTGTGAACATTTCTTTTTAATAAATACTTTATAACTTTTGAGGCTGGTGATGGTTCTCTGTACCACATGGATCTCCACCATCTCAGATGGGCTATTTTAAAAGGAGCGTCGGAGGGAAGGTAGGTAGTTGGCAAGTGGCTATTTCTCCAGGAATGCACGAGGCAGTAAACTATCCCCATGGTGACTAGTTGCTGGGGCAGCGGGAGACACAGAGGCAAGTCCTCGGAACTTGGAAGGGAAGCTGGGAGCCCTGACCCTCCCAGCAGGCAATTCCTTACAAAGGTCAGGTGGTGGCAGTGGGCTACCCAAGAGTGGAAGAAAAGCCCCTCCAGGTGTTGGGGAAGCCTTGGAAGGCAGGGTGGAATGGGGCCTGCAGGCCAGAACAGGCCCGTTGCACCACAGTACCTTAAAAGACTCACAAAATTTATGGCAGGGCAGGAGCTTTCGTGAGTCACTGCTCATTTCTTCACATCTCCTACCCTGACACAAACTTTGTTAGTTTTTAAAGAGACAGCAGCTCACGGGAAGTTCAGCTAACATAACCCAGGCTGTTGTGCAGGAGAACTTCTGGCTGGCTCATGAGGGAAGGGGGAAAGGAGATTAGAAAAGTTGGATCTCTATTCCTATCCGTGTCAGACAAAGGGAGCTTTGACTCACAAAACTTTATTCCCTGAAACTCTTTTTGGTCTCCAAGATGCATTTATTTCCTGATGATTACGGAAAGTCATTTGGTTGTAGAGAGGAGGGGAGTGCTAAAAAAATGACCCTGTGATGACCCATGTTGATGGGGTCCGAACTGGCAGACACTGACCAAGAGAGAGATCTTGGAGTCGTAGTGGATAACTCACTGAAAATGTCAAGACAGTGTGCGACTGCAGTAAAAAAGGCCAACGCTATGCTGGGGATTATTAGGAAGGGTATTGAAAACAGATCAGCCAGTATCATAATGCCCCTGTATAAATCATTGGTGCGACCTCATTTTGAGTACTGTGTACAATTCTGGTCACCACGCCTTAAAAACGATATCACAGCTTTGGAAAAAGTGCAGAAAAGGACAACTAGAATGATCAAAGGGTTGGAACACTTTCCCTATGAAGAAAGGTTAAAGTGCTTGGGGCTCTTTAGCTCGGAGAAAGGACGGCTGAGGGGTGACTTAATCGAGGTTTATAAGATTATGCATGGCATGGAGCAGGTAGAGAAAGAAGTACTTTTCTCCCTTTCTCACAATACAAGAGCTCGTGGTCACTCCATGAAATTGCCGATAGGGAGTCCTTCTTCACCCAAAGAGTGATTAACACGTGGAATTCACTGCCACAGGAGGTGGTGGCGGCTACAAGTATCGACGGCTTCAAGAGGGAATTAGATAAACATCTGGGGCAGAGGTCCATCAGTGGCTATTAGCCACAAGGTATAGATAGGGACTCTGGGGCAAGTGATGCTCTGTATTCTTGGTGCTTGGGGGGGGGTCAACAGTGGGAGGGCTTCTGGTGTCCTGGCCCCACTGCTGGACCTCCTGATGGCCCCTGGTATTTTTGGCCACTGTGTGACAGAGTGTTGGACTAGATAGGCCATTGGCCTGATCCAACACTGGCTTCTCTTAGGTTCTTATGTTCTTATCCACTCCAGGTGTCAGATATGCTAGGTACGCCAGTGTTAGAACCTGCTGAGTTCCCTCCCCTCCCCAAACACTCCTCTCCCTAGGCTCCACCCCCAAATCTCCAGGTATTTCCATGCCCCGAATTGGCAGGTCTGCCTCTTGCTGAGATTGCCGTACGTCGGCTGTGACTTGAGAGCACTTTACACACACAGAATGCGCAATCTGCAAGCATGCAAAGACTTTCTTTGGAACCTGAGAGAGCACAGCAGGTTGACTTGCGTCTAATACCATGCATGTGAGAATCTTTAAAAAATCTGGAATTTCTGTTTTGTACAAACTGTAATTCTATTAAGAACATAAGGACACAAGACAAGCCATGTTGGATCAGGCCAGTGGCCCCTTCCAGTCCAACGCTCTGTGTCACACAGTGGCCAAAACCCGGGTGCCGCTCAAGAGGTCCACCAGCGGGGCCAGAACTCCAGAAGCCCTCCCACGCTTGTCCCCCCCCAAGCACCAAGAATACAGAGCATCACTGCCCCAGACATAAGAACATAAGAGAAACCATGTTGGATAAGGCCAATGGCCCATCCAGTCCAACACTCTGTGTCACCCAGTGGCTAAAACCCAGGTGCCATCAGGAGGTCCACCAGTGGGGCCAGAACTCCAGAAGCCCTCCCACCGATGCCCCCCAAGCACCAAGAATACAGAGCATCACTACCCCAGACATAAGAACATAAGAGATGCCATGTTGGATCAGGCCAATGGCCCATCCAGTCCAACACCCTGTCATACAGTGGCCAAAACCCAGGTGCCATCAGGAGGTCCACCAGTGGGGCCAGAACTCCAGAAGCCCTACCACTGATGCCCCCCAAGCACCAAGAATACAGAGCATCACTGCCCCAGACATAAGAACATAAGAGACGCCATGTTGGATCAGACCAATGGCCCATCCAGTCCAACACCCTGTGTCACACAGTGGCCAAAACCCAAGTGCCCTCAAGAGGTCCACCAGTGGGGCCAGAACTCCAGAAGCCCTACCACTGATGCCCCCCAAGCACCAAGAATACAGAGCATCACTGCCCCAGACATAAGAACATAAGAGAAGCCATGTTGGATCAGGCCAACGGCCCATCCAGTCCAACACTCTGTGTCACCCAGTGGCTAAAACCCAGGTGCCATCAGGTGGTCAAGCAAAGCCCTACCATTGTTGCCCTTCCAAGCACCAATAATACAGAGCACCACATTCCAGCAGCTGCTTCAAGGAACATGATTTTTTGTTTTTAAAAAAATGTTTCTTAGACCATCGTGCTCCTGAAAACTGGTTGGTGCTAGGGGGTCCTTGGACTCTATCACAAAACTGAGTTCAATACCGGACGGTGGTTTACAAAGATTCCTTCCAGCTTCTGTTAGATCGATACAGACCGAAGTTGGCAGGCGGCCCGCGATAGAAACCCTGGTTTTGTGAACAAATGAAGGGCAAGTTCTCTCTGAATACATAGAGAAAGCCGCGAGGAAATATGATCCAGCTAGCAAGCCACACGGGCAACGGAGAAGGGCAGACAGAGAAGGGCGGATCGGTTTTCGATACAATAAAATCCTGAGTTTGCTGGCCTGTGACTCACCCCTAAGGTTCACCGGCCAACGCACCTTATGTAGTCACAAACAATAACTTCCCCCACTTTCCCACATACGTTTATTGTCGTATTGCCCACGTCAAAACCAATTTCTAGAACAATTAAGCACAAGGCAACAATTCCTATTTGGTGTAGTGGTTAAGTGCACGGGACTCTAATCTGGGAGAACTGGATTTGATTCCCCCACTCCTCCACTTGCAGCTGCAGGATGACCTTGGGCAAGCTGTAGTTCTGCCAGAGCTGTTCTCTCAAGGGCAGTTCTCGAAAGAGCTCTCTCAGCCCCACCTACCTCACTAGGGTGTCTGTTGTGGGGAGGGGAAGGGAAAGGAGTTTGTAAGCTGCTCTGAGACTCTGAGTGAAGGGCAGGGTATAAATCCAATCTCTTCTTCTTCTTCTTTCCAAAATATGCCGAGGCTAAGCTTGCCACCCTCCACGTATGGCCTGGCGATCTCCTCGAATTATAACTGCTCTCCAGACTACAGAGGTGGGTTCCCCCGGAGAAAATGGCTGGTTTATAGGGTGGACTCAGCGGCATTAATCCCCTGCTGCGGTCCCTCCCCTCCCCAAACCCCGCCCTCCTCAAGCTCCACCCCCAAATCTCCAGGAATCTCCCAACCCACCAATCCAGTATGGCTCTTGATACCCGTTCCTGTTCTCCTCCTAGCAATGTGTTTCTGCGCCTTCCCTTTTGTCCCGGATAACGATGAAGAAAGCTACACGCTTTCCTCGCTCTGCAGATCGCAGTCTGCATTCGCACTGTTGCTTCTTTAGCAATAATACTTTAATTTAGCAAAATAGGCCTCGCCTGGAGTCCTGTGTCCAGTTCTGGGGCACCACACTTTAGGAAGGATGTTGACAAGCTCGAGTGTGTCCAGAAGAGGGCGACCAGGATGGTGAGAGGACTGGAATCCAAGTCTTATGAGGAAAGGCTGAAAGAGTTGGGTATGTTTAGCCTGGGAAAGAGAAGAAGGCTTAGAGGGGACATGACTGCCGTCTTCAAGTATCTGAAGGGCTGTCATGGAGAAGATGGAGCAGATCTATTCTCTCTTGCTCTGGATTGCAAGACTAGATCTAATGGGTGGAAATTACATGACCACGGAAACGTCTTTGGACAGCGCTGGCTCTTTGGCTTTGAAATGGAGATGAGCACCGCGACCCTAGAGTCAGATTCGACTGGCTTTCAAGCAAGGGAACCTTTACCTTTACTATAGATGGGGACTCTCGGTCTGGGGCAAGTGATGCTCTTTATTCTTGGTACTTGGGGGTGGGGTCAACAGTGGGAGGGCTTCTGATGTCCTGGCCCCACTGGTGGACCTCCTGATGGCACCTGGTATTTTTGGCCACTGTGTGACACAGAGTGTTGGACTGGATGGGCCATTGGCCTGATCCAACACTGGCTTCTCTTAGGTTCTTATGCAGAGGCAGGCAATGGCAAACTCATCCAATTGCCAGTTCTGGGTAGGGAAATACCTGGAGATTTTGAGGGTGGAGAGGGAAGGGTGAGGGAACTCAGCTGGGTAGAATGCCATACAGTTCACCCTCCAAAGCAGCCATTTCCCCCAGGGGACTTGGTTTTTGTCATCTAGAGGTCAGTTGTAATTCCAGGAATCTCCAGGCCACACCTGGAGGTTGGCAACCCCAGGTCAAGGGCTCAAACACACACACACACACACACACCCTTCCACCCTCGTTAATGCATCGATTACAGAAAATGTTGTTGTTGGGCTAACTCGCCTCAGCTCTGTGCCGAGATGTAGATCAATGCGCGGAGGTCAGCGGCAAAGGCCAGCGGTCCCACGATCCCACGTCCTCCGAACGTGCTTAATGCATGTCGCGAATGCAGAGCCAGGGTCACCAAAGAACCCCGCGAAGCTACTGTCGGCTAATAGAGGGCCGTGGCGCTGTCAGGAAACCTTTCCCCCCCTCCCTGTTAACACGGCAAAGGGTCATGACTTCTCAAATGCCGGTCTGCTTAATTTGCGCCGGTAACGATGTGACAGACACCGCTTGGGGACGGCTGATGCAGTCGCAGAGGGCTGGCGGCCCTCATTGTGTTAGTCATAGTGACCCAAGTCGCCCGTAGAAGAAGAGGAGATTGGATTTACACCCCGCCCTTCGCTACCCGAAGGAGTCTCAGAGCGGCTTGCAAACTCCTTTCCCTTCCCTTCCCCATAACAGACACCCTGGGAGGTAGGTGGGGCTGAGAGAGCTCTTTCGAGCACTGCCCTTGAGAGAACAGCTCTGAAAGAACTTGCGACTGACCCAAGGTCGCACCAGCAGCTGCATGTGGAGGAGGAGTGGGGAATCAACCCCGGTTCTCCCAGATTCAAGTCTGCACTGTTAACCACTACGCCAAACTGGTGGCGGAGTTGGCGAAACCAGTCACTCGTCGACTGGTCCGGCCAGAATTTATCTGACTGGCCAATTGCCAGAATAGTGTATGAAGCCAGAGGGGAAAATGTGTTTAATGTTCTTTTTTTTTAGCGCTAACCAGGGCTTTTTTTGTAGAAAAGGCCCAGCAGGAACTCATCAGTATAATAGGCCACACCCATCAGCAGGAACTCATTAGCATATTAGGCCACCCCCAGGCAGCCAAGCTGATTAGCATATTAGGTCACACCCACCTTTTGCTTCTTATTCTGTTTACCTTGTTTGTTGTCAGAACCCAGGGCTTTTTTTGTAGCGGGAACTCCTTTGCATGTTAGGCCACACACCCCCTAATGTAACCAATCCTAATGAGTTTCTGCTATTGGGTGTGGCCTGTTATGCTAATGAGTTCCTGCTGGGTGTGGCCAACTCGGGAGCCAGCCTGAACGCCATTCCTGTGCGTTCCTGCCCAAAAATAGCCCTGGCGCTAACCCGTGCTGTTTAGTTAACAGGATAATTCTTCTGTATGTAGATTGCACAACCACTGTGGTTGTGTTGTGGGGGGTTATGATGGGAGAAGTGGGGTTGCCAACAATCTGGACGGGGGGAAAGTCTTGTTCCTTTAACAGAGGCTGGATGTGTGGAAAACGGGCAGCTGACGCTGTTCAGGGCGCCGAGGTACCTGAAGAGAACATCGCTTGGTAAATAATAGTGTGTTAAGCCTCTGTGAAGGGGGTAGGGTATTTCCCCCTCCTCCCATGTTGTCAGCTGCTGTAGGGAGAAGTTGCATCTAGCGGAAATTCTTCTTTTTATAGAGCAAGATTGAAGGAAGTGTTTTTGAGAACTGATTCAGGTGAGTAGCTGTGTTGGTCTGAAGTTTGAGTCCAGTGGAACCTTTAAGACCAACAAAGTTTAATTCTGGGTATAAGCCTTCCTGTGCAGGCACACTTCTTAAGAAGAAGAAGAAGGGGTTGGATTTATACCCTGCCCTTCACTCAGAGCGGCTCACAATCTCCTTTCCCTTCCCCTCCCCACAACAGACATCCTGTGAGGTAGGCGGGGCTGAGAGAGCTCTTTCGACGACTGCTCGTGAGAGAACAGCTCTGAGAGAACTTGTGACTGAGCCAAAGTCAGACCGGCAGCCGCATGGGGAGGGGTGGGGGGAATCAAACCCGGTCCTCCCAGATTCGAGTCCGCGCTCCTAACCACAACACCAAACTGGGTCCAACGCGTGCGTGCGCACGAAAGTTTACACCCAGAATAAAACTTTGGTGGTCTTAAAGGTGCCTCTGGGCTCAGACTTTGTTTTGAGAACTGAGTTGCACACTGCAAAAACAAACAAACCCAAACCCCATTTTCTGTATTTTTCTGTTTACTATTATATCCTATCTGCCCAATTGAGAACCAACGCAGCCCCAAAATGGCTGCTGCCACCCCTTGCCTTCAGTCACACGGAGAAGATCCTTGTGCTGTGGCAGCCGCCATGGCCAAAGCAATATTTAAAAAAATCTGCACAGCCTATCAAATCTCCAACAGCCAATCGGAAGCCTTGCTGAGCAAAAACCCTGCCCACTTTACAGAAACACCTGGGCAGGTGCCAGGAAAGATGTCGGTAGACGCCACAGTGCCCATGGGTTCCACACTGGACTAGTATCTGGGAGACCCTGGTTCGAATCCTTACTCATGCCATGGAAGCTGACTTGGTGGGGCCAGTCACTCTCAGCCTCACCTACCTCACAGGGCTGTAAGGTAAAGGTAAAGGTTCCCTTGCTCGAAAGCTAGTCGAATTCGACTCTAGGGTTGCGGTGCTCATCTCCGTTTCAAAGCCGAAGAGCCAGCGCTGTCCGAAGACGTTTCCATGGTCGTGTGGCAGGCATGACTAAACACCAAGGCGCACGGAACGCTGTAGGGGAGGGTAAAAGGGGGAAGAGAGCAATGGAAGCCACCATATTGGAAGCCACCCCGCTTTCTTGCAATACCAAAAGGCAGGAGGGTATTAAGGCTGGCTGGTGCCCTAAGCACTGACCAATCTTGGTGCCCAGCTCCTTTCCACCCTGACCCCAGTCAGTTTTAGTCCTTGGCCTGTCTGACCAGATATACAATGCAGGTTGCAGCAACACAAATATGCACGATGATCCATTTGCACTGGTTTTATCATGTTTGGAGCTGCGGTGGCTCAAGTGGTTAAGACGCTGAACTGCAGGCTGTGGAAGGTCAGTAGTTCAGCAGTTCGAGACCCGAGAGTGCCGCATGACAGAGTGAGCTCCCATCTCTAGTTCCAGCTCCTGCCAACCTAGCAGTTCGAAAGCAAGAAATTGCAAGTAGATAAATAGGTACCACTTTGGTGGGAAAGTAACAGCGTTCTGTGCGCCTTGGTGTTTAGTCATGCCGGCCACATGACCACGGAAACGTCTTCGGACAGCGCTGGCTCTTCGCTTTGAAACTGAGATGAGCAGGATTCCACTGGCTTTCCAGCAAGGGAACCTTTCCCTTTACTATCATGTTTTATTTTTTCCCCACAAATCTTTATTAGTCTTTTTCCCTTTCCACCTTTCCCCCCCAACTTTGTGGCGCCCCCTTTGGCCCCGGTGCCCTAAGCACGTGCTCAGTCCGCTTAAGGGTGAATCTGCCCCTGCCAAAAGGCTCTGGCTGGACCAGCTTTTTGAACAACGTGCAGATCCGCGCAAGATGCCCAAAACCAAAAAAAGCCCGTCTAGACGGCCGGGATGTGCGTCAGCGGCCAGTAATTAAGATGGGAGGGAGGGCCAGAGATGCCGGCCAGCGGGGCGGGAGGCGAGGCCAGGCGGACACGTGTCTGCCCGCGTTCACACGTGACGACACGCTTCCCGCCCCCGCGCGAGGCGTGCACGACCCAAAGACACGCGTGCGAGGCGGGGAAGCACCGGCCGGCCGCGCCAAGAAGCCCCGAGGGGGGAACCTCTTTGTCCCGCCCGGGCGTCCATGATCTGGCGCTTTTGGCGGGAAGCGGCTGGAGGGAGCCGCGAAATGGCGGCCGAGGGGGCGGGGCGGGGCCGAGGGGCGGGGCGGGGGCGTGGCCGAGGGGGAGTGACGCGGAGGAGCCTCCTTCGGCGGCGCGGCACAAAGGGCTGGAGGGAAAACCCGGAGCCCGAGGCTGGCGGATCGCGCGGAACGGAGCTGCTTCTTCTTTTTTTTTTTGCAGCTTCTTTTCCGGGCTTGCGGAGCGGGGCTGCGTCGCAATTGCTGGGATTTGGGGGAATGAAAAAAAATCCGGAATCGGATGCGACCGCCGCTGGAGCGGTCGCTGTAACCGATGCGCTGCGACCTTCGTCGGGAGGTGGAACGTCCATGCTCAGGAGCAGTGTGCTGCATGCTGGGTCGGGGAGAAAACGGGGCCGATGGCGGCTGGAGCTGCCGCCTGCATCGCTTCGGCGGAAGGACTTTTCGCCCGTCTCCTCGGCGAAGAGTCACAGCGGGCAGGTGGCGCCTCCATGCGCAGGGGCAGTCTATCCCTGAGCGCCGGGAATGACGCTTAGGCAGTCGAGGCGAGATATTTCCCCGCCTTGCGTGGGAGAGGAGTTGACTGCTTGGGAACTGAAAAGTTGGAGCTCCTGAGATTGATGCGTCGGCGGCTTTTCCTGCGTTTGTTGCTGGGTGTGTGTGTGTGTGTGGATTTTCAGTTCTTGGGAGTTGTGGGGGGACCGCAGAGATTCCTTTCTGGATAGCTGATATGTGCGGCTTGATAGCTGATGTGTGCATCAGGTGCCCCCCGACCTAATGAACGTTGCGTTGGTTTTAACAATGTGCTCATTGTGCTAGAGGGCAGCGCGATGTGCTGGAAAGGCATTCTGGATTTTGAAAGGGAGGCTGAGCGAATGGGTGATTTGCTAAGACGGACTAGCGACAGTTCTTGGTTCCCGGGTCTTTGGAGTACTGAACGTGAGAACGGCAGAAGAGCCCTGCTGGATCAGACTGTTGGTCCATTTCAGTCCAGCCTCCTGCCTCACACAGCGGTCAGCCGGTTCCTTTATACCTGGCCTTTCTCCCCGAAGCAGCTCACCTCCATTTTACCCTCGCAATAACCCTGCAAGGTAGGTCAGGCTGAGACCATGGGACTGGCCCAGGGTCCCCCAGTGAACTTCCATAGCAGAAGTGGGGATTTGAACCTGGGTTTCCCCAGATCCTAGTGTTATGCATGAAACCACTATGCCATGCTACCTCGCCCTAGCCCTATGCATCTTTGCTCTGAAAGTCTTGCTTTATTCAGTGGTGCTTACATGTAAGTAAGTTTGCATCGGATCATGGTGGGACTGAAAGCCTTTGTGGTGAGAAGTACACTCTCCATGGAATGATAATGCAGGTGGGGCGACCATCTTACACCCGGGGCTTGCTTTGGCTGTGAAATGTCAGAGGAAAAAACTTTCCCCAACGGTGTGGTATTTATTAAAGTACACAAAGTGTTCAGGGTGGCTTGCCTGGTTCTCCCATCCTCCTCTGATTCTGCACAACAACCCAGGGAGGTGGTCCAGGCTAAGAATGACTGGCTAGAGACCACCCAGAAAGCTTCATCGCAGAGTGGGGAATCTGGAATCCAGGTCACCCGACTCAGACCACCTCACCATGCTGGTCTGAGCAGAACACAGTTTTCTTTGAATACTCTAGAGCCCTAGAATCACGGAGTTGGAAGGGACCATAAAGTAAAAGGTAAAGGTTCCCTTGCTCGAAAGCCAGTCGAATCCGACTCTAGAGTTGTGGTGCTCATCTCCGTTTCAAAGCCGAAGAGCCAGCGCTGTCTGAAGACGTTTCCGTGGTCATGTGGTCGGCATGACTAAACACCAAGGCGCACGGAACGCTGTTACCTTCCCACCGAAGTGGTACCTATTTATCTACTTGTAATTGCTTGCTTTCGAACTGCTAGGTTGGCAGGAGCTGGAACTAGAGACGGGAGCTCACCCTGTCATGCGGCACCCGGGTCTCGAACTGCTGAACTACTGACCTTCCACAGCCTGCAGTTCAGCGTCTTAACCACTTGAGCCACCGCAGCTCCTGGAAGGGACCATAGAGGCCATCTAGTTCCACCCCCTGCTCAGTGCAGGGATAGCCTAGAGCAGGGGTGTCAAACATGCAGCCCAGGGCCAGATCAGCCCCCCGGATGGCTTCTATCAGGCCCATAGTGGAACTGGCCGTCTTCTGCTGCTTCTTCCAGTTCTGCTGCTGCTGCGTCATCATAGGTTTGCAGCTTACAGATACACACCTGAACAGCATACTTCAAGACTGTAACAGCACAGACATTTTGATGCAATAATTCAGAACAAGAGGTGTCAGTCTTCAGATATCTGAAGGGCTGTCATGTAAGAGATGGAGCAGACCTATTCTCTCTCGCTCCGGACTGCAAGACTAGATCTAATGGGTGGAAATTACAAGGGAGTCGTTACCGGCTAAATATCAGGAGAAACTTTTAACTGGAGATGCCAGGGATTGAACCTGAGACCTACATGGAAAACAGAGGCCCTTCCACCGAGCGACTGTAATCTGTCCCCACATAATAAACAATCAATCTGGCATATTTCCAAGGCAGAAAGCAGGGATCCCACATAGGTAAGGTAAAGGTCAAGGTTCCCTTGCTCGAAAGCCAGTCGAATCCGACTCTAGGGTTGCAGTGCTCATCTCCGTTTAAAAGCCGAAGAGCCAGCGCTGTCAGAAGACATTTCCGTGGTCATGTGGCCAGCATGACTAAACACCAAGGTGCATGGAACGCTGTTACCTTCCCACTGAAGTGGTACCTATCTACTTGCAATTTCTTGCTTTCGAACTGCTAGGTTGGCAGGAGCTGGAACTAGAGACGGGAGCTCACCCACAAATTGAACACTGCCCTCCCTGCACAATACTTTACAGAAATAATCTGGATTTTCTTTTTTAATTTCTGGAAACTTGAAATGCCACCCGAAGTAGGGTCTCCTGACCCGGATGGCCAAGGCTAGCGCGATCTCGCCAGATCTCAGAAGCTAAGCAGGGTCTTTGGATGGGAGACCTCCAAGGATGTCCCGGGTTGCAACACACAGGCAGGCAATGGGCAAGCCAGCTCTGAATGTTTCTTGCCTTGAAAACCCCCATGAGAGGTTGCCCTAAGTCGGCTGTGACTCGATGACAACCCCGTCCCCCCAAAAGTGGGGTTGCCAGTTCCTTAAGTGGCCCCCCGTTGCTGTCCTTATCGCAGAAGGGTGATGTGAAGACCTTCAAGAAGCAATGAAGAAGAAGGTTTTTGTAGCCGGCGTTTCTCTACCCTAAGGAGTTACAAAGCAGCTGACAATCGCCTTCCCTTCCTCTCCCCACAACCAGGGCCGGCTCGCCCACTAGGTGAGCTAGGCGCTTGCCTAGGGCACCGGCCCTGCAGGGATGGCAAAATGCCCCCCCCGTGAAAAGCCCCCCTTCCTGCCAAGCGCCAGCGCCGCTGCTGGGAGGGGAAGGGGCAAGGGTTCTAACCCCGCCCCTTCCCCAGCTCTCCTGGCGCTGAGCCATCTCCAGGCCCCACTGGGAGGTTGGCATCCCCGGTGGGGTGGGTGCCCCAGGCTGTCCTGCCTAGGGCACCCAGACACCTGGGGCCAGCCCTGCCCACAACAGGCACCTTGTGAGGCAGGTGGGGCTGAGAGAGTCCTGAGAGAACTGGGACTGGCCCAAGGTCACCCAGCAGGCTCCAGATTAGAGTCCACTGCTTTTATCCATTACACCATGCTGGTTCCAGGGTCGTAGCGGCTTACAATCAACTTCTCTTCCTCTCCACACAACGGGCACCTTGTGAGGCAGGTGGGGCTGAGAGAGGGTCAGGAAGCAGTTTTTCTCCAGGCCAGTTTGGCCAGGGATAGTGGCGGTTTTTGTCATCTTCTGGGCATGGAACAGCAGTCACGGCAGGTGTGGAGGGGGAGGTTTTTGTGAATTTCCTGCCTTGTGCAGGGGGTTGGACTAGATGACCCAGGAGGTCCCTTCCAACTCCATGATTCTGTGATTCTAGAACAGTGACTGGCCTGAGGTTGTCCAGCAGACTTCATGTGTCTCAAAGTGGCTGACAATCGCCTTCCCTTCCTCTCCCCACAACAGGTACCTTGTGAGGCAGGTGGGGGCTGAGAGACTTCCGAGAGAACTGGGACTGGCTCATGGTCACCCAGCAGGCTTCATGTGGAGGAGTGGGGAACCAAACCCGGTTCTCCAGATTAGAGTCCGCCACTCTTAACCACTACGCCAAGCTGGCTTCAACATTCATGCTGCTTTTAATTCCCAGTCTTCTGATAAAGACACACGATCAGGAGGACACGCAGTTTTGTCCGGCTTGTCGGCAACGCTTCCGCCTTCCGCCTGCCCTCCGTAGCAGTCCGTACCGAAGGCGGCATCTCTCTTGGGCACAATGACGTTTCTAAAACACTCGTCTCCTGGGCTTGCCTGGGAGTCCCCAACCTTTTTGAACCTGTGGAAACCTTTGGAATTCAGACGCGGCATGGTGGCCGCAGACACAAAATGGCTGCCACAGAAAGTGGATCTGATTGGCTGCGCAGCAACAAAATGGCTGCCACCACTTACCTCCAGTCGCACAGTGAAGGTTTTTGTGCTGTGGTGGCAGCTGCCGCCCAAGCGATGTCTTTCAAAAATCTGCACAGCCAATCAGATCTCCTGAGGCCAATTGGGAGCCTCGTCTGGCCCTGCGCACTTTCTAAAAACACTTGGCACCGGAGAAAGGGTCAGAGGGTGCCATGTTGGGGCTCTCTGGGGCTAGCCCTTTCACTTTTGAGTAGGCAAAAGCTATCCATGCCTTGGGCTATCTGTCACTGGTGTTGGCCCCTGCGTGCCTGTGTGGCGGTACAGGGGTTACGGTCCTTTAAAAGATTCTGGGGACTGGTGCCATGGGTAAGGGCTTGAGATCAGTGCTGCGAGCCAGTTTGATGTAATGGTTAGAAGCACGCACTGACCTGGGAGAACTGGGATTGATTCCCCGCGCCTCCACATGCAGCTGCTGGTGTGGCCTTGGGTCAGTCACAAGTTATCTCTCCGAGCTGTTCTCTCACGAGCAGTCCTAGAGAGAGCTCTCTCAGCCCCGCCTACCTCACAGGGTGTTTGTTAGGGGAAGGGAACGGAGATTGTAAGCCGCTCTGAGACTCCTTCGGGTGGTGAAGGGCAGGGTATAAATCCAATCTCCTCCTCCTCGTTGTCTTCTTTTTCTTCTGCTCAGCCCCTGTGGCTGAAGTCGAGAAAGGTTTGGGGGTGGGTTCGAAGGAGGGCAGGAAGGGTTGCATCAGAACTTAGTTTTGTGGAAATACTGATCACCACGTTGGGGTCAGGAAGCAATTTTTCTCCAGGCCAGTTTGGCCAAGGATTCTGGAGGTTTTTTGTCAGGTCATGGGGGTCACTGGGAGGGGGGGTAGTTGTGAATTTCCTGCATTGTGCAGAGGGTTGGACTAGATGACCCCCGACTCTATGATTTTAAGGTGCACGCAGAGCGGAGAAGTCTACATGCTCCAGGGGAGGTTCTAATCTACATTGCAGAATTGCACCCCGACCTGGATAGCCCAAGTTAGCCCAATCTTGTCAGATCTCGGAAGCTAAGCCGGGCCGGCCCTGGCAAGTAGAAGAGAAGAGAGAGAAGAGATTGGATTTATACTCATCCCTTCACTCGGAGTCTCAGAGCGGCTTACAGACTCCTTCTCCTTCCCACAACAGACACCCTGTGAGGAAGGTGGGGCTGAGAGAGCTCTGACAGAAACTGCTCTTTTTCAAGAACGGCTCTGACAGAACTGTGGCTTGCCCAAGGTCATCCAGCAGCTGCGAGTGGAGGAGTGGGGAATCAAACCCGGTTCTCCCAGATTAGAGTCTGCGCTCTTAACCACTCCACCAAGTATTTGGAAGGGAGACCTCCAAGGAATACCAGGGCTGGGACGCGGAGGCAGGCAATAGCAAGCCACCTCTCTGTCCAAGCCCCATTAGGGGTCGCCAGAAGTCAACCATGACTTCCAGACACACACACACACTCTCCAAAAGTAAATGGCAGAATTGCGTTGGTTTGGTCCCACGTTCCCTGGCATGGCTTTCCTCACCGAACCCTGGCACCGGTTCCACTGAAACCTGCTCAGTTTCAGAGAAGGCGCGCATTTTGGTGCCGCCAGAGATGTTTTGCTTCCGGAACGGCTGTGCGCAGATGGCGCCAGGTGGTCTCTCAGCCCCTGATGTGCCCTGGAGTGGGTGGGGGACGTTTTAGGTTTCCCCAGAAGCCAGATATTTTTCTGAGCCAACTTTTGTATAAAGCAGAGAAAATAGTCGTTAACTGTAATTTTAGGCATGGCTAATACACATCACAATGTTTGTATATTTTTATTTTGTTAATTGTGTGGGCCGCCGTTCGGCCCCATCTGAGCCGGTGAGAATTTTAAAAACGCTTAAAAATATCTTTCAGCAAGAGAACACGCCAAAAAAAAAAGTAACAGAGGAACAGTCTGTCCATCAGAACAGACGTAAACCTTTTCTGTAGAAGGACGGAAGAGTTGGTGGCAGTTTTACCTAGGGTTGCCAACTCCTGGCTGGGGAATTCCTGGAGATTTGGGGGAGGAGACACGGGAGGGTTTGGGGAGGGCCCTCAGCAGGGTATAATACCATGGAGTCCACCCTCCAAAGCAGCCATTTTCTCCTGGGGGACGGATCTCTGTAGTTTGGAGATTAGTTATTATTTTGGGACTCTCCAGGGCCGGCCTGGAGATTGGCAGCCCAAGTCTCACCTCCAGGGGAATGGGGTAACAGCTGGAAAGAACCTAGCATCATTTCCCACCAATCTTAGATTTCCACAGAAGATCCCCACTGTCGATCCTGGGCAGGGGTCCCCAACCTTTTTGATCAGGTGGGCACTTAAGAAACTGTTACAATGCGGTTAGTGCAGCCAGAAAATGGCTGCCGAGGAAGGCGGAGCCAACCACAAAATGGCGGCCACAGCCTACCTTCAGCCACACAGCGAAGACCCTTGTGCTGTGGCGGCGGCTGCATTTTAAAGAAATCTACACAGCCCACCCAGTTTCCAGGGGCTGATCGTAAGAGAAGCCAACGTTGGATCACAAGAAGAATCAGAATGAAAAATGTTGGAGAAGCCTTGCTGGCCAAAAGCCCTACCTGGCCCCACCCACTTCCTGAAAACCCTTGGCGGGGACCAGAAGAACTGCCAGCGGGTGCCTTGGTGCCCATGGGCACCACGTTGGAGACCCCCGATCTTGGAGCTCAGGGCTCAGGCAGATTGCTGTAACTGGGGACGGTCCTTTGGGGCACCGTGAAAGGACCAAAGGTGTCCCTTCTGGAATACCTGATGATCCTGAAAGTGCTTCACACACTTGATCTTCATAATCCTCGCGCCAGCCCTGTTAGGTTGGCCAGTTTTATTACCCATGCATTGCAGCTGGAACAGCCAAAACAGGAAATGACACACAAGGAGGTCTAAATTTGAACAGCAGAGCAGTGGTGCTGGGGGAGAGGGCGTTAATTCCCCCCTCCAGCATTGTTTCCCTGCCTAAATAGAGGCATTTCCCCCTGGCAGAGCTCATTGTAAGTGCGTGTATGCATGTGTGTGTGGGGGGTGTAATTTAGGTGGGAGAAAGAGGAAGCGTTAACCGTCTCTCTTCCTGCCAGTTCTGCAGGCCCGATCTGATCTTCCCACAGCTGCTCTGAGCTTTAAAAATGTGCTGCACGGTCCGGGTCACGTCTGGGTCGGCTTTATCCCTTTTGACTTCAGTTGGGAGGTGGAACAGAAGAACCAGTTTCCCATCCTTGGCTTTTGCCCTTCTCCGGAACTGGACTTTCCCCTGAAAACCTTAAGGCGGGGTCCCCAGCCTTTTTGAGCCTGTGGGCGCGTTTGGAACTCTGACGCAGTCTGGTGAGCGCGGCCACAAAATGGCTGCCGTAATGTGACTGCCACGGTGTGGCGGAGCCGGCCGCAAAATGGCCGCCGCAGCTCGCCTTCGGTCACAAAGCGACGGCTGTGGCAGCGGCTGACGCCAACACGATGATTTTGAAAATCGTAGCCGCTCAAGTCTCCGAAGGGCCAATCAAAGGTGTCGCTGGCCCCGCCCACTTTCTAGAAGCGCTTGATGGGCGACAGAAAAGATGCCAGCAGGTGGCATGGGGTGCCCCCGAGCACTGCGTTGGGGACCCCCGCTCTTAAGGCATATCAACCCTATATAAACCCATATCGACGGCTTGATGTTCATGTTTCTTCACCCTCCCTAAGATTCCTGGGAATTGTAGTTTAGTAAGAATGCTATGAATTCTCTCTAGCAGCATTTCCCGGGACACCGAATGGCTGTTAAAGTCTTACTAAGTCGGTAGCAGCTGGACAGCTGTTCTTGGGGTCCATCCATAAAGTCTGTCACACTTTTAAAGGCCCTGTTAATGCCCCTTCCTTCCACCACTCTGCCTTGTTTTGATCCATGGCCAGTCTCCCCTTGGCTGTCTCATCAGATCTCAGAAGCTAAGCAGGGTCTGTACTTGGAAGGGAGACCACCAAGGAAGGCTATGCAGAGGAAGGCAATGGCCAACCACCTCTGCTTCTCCCTTGCTTTGAAAGCCCCTTGCTGGGGTGGCCATAAGTCAGAAGTTAAGCCAGGTCAGTACTTGGAAGGGAGACCACCAAGGAAGGCTCTGCAGAGGAAGGCAAAGACAAAGACTCTCTGTTTCTCAGTTGCCTTGAAAGCCCCTTGCTGTGGGAAGCTAAGCAGGGTCAGTACTTGGAAGGGAGACCACCAAGGAAGGCTCTGCAGAGGAAGGCCGTGGCCAACCACCTCTGCTTCTCACTGGCCTTGAAAGTCCCTTTCTGGGGTTGCCATAAGACAGAAGTAAAGCCAGGGTAGTACCTGGATGGGGGAAGCTAAGCAGGGTCGGTACTTGGAAGGGAGACCACCAAGGAAGGCTCTGCAGAGGAAGGCCATGGCCAGCCACCTCTGCTTCTCACTGGCCTTGAAAGCCCCTTTCTGGGGTTGCCATAAGACAGAAGTAAAGAAGAAGAAGAAGAGTTTGGATTTATACCTCGCCCTTCACTGCCCAAAGGCGTCTCAGAGCGGCTTACAAACTCCTTTCCCTTCCCCTCCCCACAACAGACACCCTGTGAGGTAGGCGGGGCTGAGAGAACTTCTGCCAGAAACTGTCCTTGAGAGAACAGCTGTGCCAGAGCTGGTGACTGACCCAAGGTCACATCAGCAGGTGCAAGTGGAGGAGTGGGGGAATCAAACCCGGTTCTCCCAGATAAAGAGTCCGCGCACTTAACCACTACACCAAACTGGCTCTCTCCAAGTAAAGCCAGGTTAGTACTTGGATGGGGGAAGCTAAGCAGGGTCGGTACTTGGAAGGGAGACCACCAAGGAAGGCTCTGCAGAGGAAGGCCATGGCCAACCGCCTCTGCTTCTCACTTGCCTTGGAAGCCCCTTGCTGGGGGAAGCTAAGCAGGGTCAGTACTTGGAAAGGAGACCACCAAGGAAGGCTCTGCAGAGGAAGGCAATGACAAACCTCCTCTGCTTCTCACTGGCCTTGAAAGCCCCTTGCTGGGGTCATCATAAGTCAGAAGCTAAGCAGGGTCGGTACTTGGAAAGGAAACCACCAAGGAAGGCTCTGCAGAGGAAGGCCATGGCCAACCACCTCTGCTTCTCACTTGCCTTGGAAGGCCCTTGCTGGGGTCATCATAAGTCAGAAGCTAAGCAGGGTCGGTACTTGGAAGGGAGACCACCAAGGAAGGCTCTGCAGAGGAAGGCCATGGCCAACCACCTCTGCTTCTCACTTGCCTTGGAAGCCCCTTGCTGGGGTCATCATAAGTCAGAAGCTAAGCAGGGTCGGTACTTGGAAGGGAGACCACCAAGGAAGGCTCTGTAGAGGAAGGCGACAGCCAACCACCTCTGCTTTTCATTTGCCTCGAAAGCTCCTTACTGGGGTTGCCATACATTCTCTGTGGCTTGATGGTACTTGCCGCTCCACCCGCGCATCCTTTTCCTCACCGAAGCTCCGGCCCTCCCCCTTTCACCTCGGGGATCTTCCCGGAACTACTGTGGATAACCTTCCCGTCTCTCAGCACCCCGTCTCCTGGGTTCCGCGCTTCCTTCTTCCCTCCCTGCCTCCAGTGCCAGGAACAGAAACCTGCTCCTAAGGGAGGCCCTGGCACTTCCCCTTTGCCGTGGCGTATCTCTTCCAGGCCTGCCGGCCTAGCGAGAAAAAGCTAACGCAAGCGGCTTGTCGGGTTCAGCCAGTCAAACTGGTTTAAGGCCTAGCAAATCCACCGCAAATCCCGCCGAGCGCTGAATGCCAACCGGGGGGGGGAGGGGGGCGTAAATGTGCAGCTGTGCGGAAGTTATGAGCTCACTGTTCCTGCCCCCTCATGCACAGCAAAAAGGGGGCCCAGAACGCTTATGGCTTTGTCTTAAACGGCAGCCGCGGAGCAAAGGGGACCATTCACCCCCCCCCCCTCTTTATGGGAGTCTCTGCAGAACCTGATAGTGTCTGTGTGTGTGGAGGGAGGCGTGAAGACCTCTCTCTTGGCACAGCATGTGGCGTTTCAGAGGCCTGAGTGACGTGTGCCAGGAACCGGCGCTGTGGCAACGGGCGTGCGTTTCTCTAGCGCTGTCCCCACACTTCTCGGAATGACGTAAGCAAGAAACAGAAATGGGTCTCTGCCCCAAGGAACTCACAATGTCAATTTAAAGGCGGGGGAAACAACAGAGGGAAGGGAGAGGGTGGTGGAAGGGAGGGACTGTGGATCAGACAAAAAATGTGAGCTGGAGGCTAAAAAACTGTGAGGTGGCACACACTCAGCTTAGAGGGAACACTGCCTGTGACCTTTCTATGTGAAAGTCAGAAGGATATAAGACAGCACAGCGGCCATTTGCGACAGCTGCAGTTCGGAAAACTGTTTCTCCCTAGCTGCATGAAGCAACCTGCCGGGGCTAAGAACATTAGAAAGATGGGGTGTTCTTCTGCACCCCTCCTGGGGACCCCGGACCAGTGGCCGTGCTACGATGCACCATGCTGGACCTTGCAGATTCCCCGCATTTAAAGACTGCACTGTCTATCCCCACTTCTTTTTTTAACACGGCAGCTGATTTAAAAACTTCACAAAGGTGCGGCCTGCAGACCCATCTCGCACACCCGACTTAGCTCTTTGCAGCGGTAACCGGCACACTGCAGCCCCCTCCCCGTGGATTCACCCCCCCCATGCTTCGTAATGCGCTCACTGCCACTGTATCTCACAGCACACTGACACAGTACTTGGCGGTGTTATTTGCGATGTGCGGAGAATAGAGAGCACAGGTGCTCGGGAGGCCTTGTGCTCTCGGCAGCTGGGGAAGCCATGTGGCTGGGCAGGCATCCAACCCGGCGTGCGCGCGCATGGTGCACTCCCACAGACACGGCTGGAACAATCGGTTCCAGCTGGTCCTCGTGCGGCCCGTCACCTTGGGACTTGCCCTCCAAAGCTTGCGCTTTAAGAAGCGTCTGAAGAGGGGAACGGCAGCAGGCAGAGTGGAGGTGAAACCGGATGCTGCTCCTGCTCTCAGCGCCCATGCTCCCTCTTGCTGCTCTTATGCCCCAAGCTGGGATAACTGGCCACACGTGGGAAGGCCGGAGAGCGAAAGGAGGAGGAACAGCAGGCCTTTCTCGGAGCCATACCCGGAGTTCACGCCCACCTCCAGGGAGGAGAGAGTCTACCAACTTCTTTGTCGTGGGAGAGAGGCTGAGATGAGATGGGTCTTTATGGCCTTTGAAATTCGGCTCTCCACCCCCTTGCAGAGCGGAGCAGGAGCCCCAATCGACTTTGAGCAAGAGTTCGTTTCCCCCCCCTCAGATCTCTGGCCCTCTTGACCCTTGTGGTTCACTTTGTGGGCCTCGCTGAAGCCTAGTTCCTGCCTACTGAAATTCGCCACCAGCTACAATTATCGGAGGAGCTGTGGTGGCTCAAGTGGTTAAGACGCTGAACTGCAGGCTGTGGAAGGCCAGTAGTTCAGCAGTTCGAGACCCGGGTGCCGCATGACGGGGTGAGCTCCCGTCTCTAGTTCCCGCTCCTGCCAACCTAGCAGTTCGAAAGCAAGAAATTGCAAGTAGATAAATAGGTACCACTTCGGTGGGAAGGTCACAGCGTTCCGTGCACCTCGGTGTTTAGTCATGCCGGCCACATGACCACGGAAACGTCTTCGGACAGCGCTGGCTCTTCGGCTTGGAAACGGAGATGAGCACCGCAACCCTAGAGTCGGATCCGACTGGCTTTCGAGCAAGGGAACCTTTACCTTTACCTTCCAATTATCGGCTGGCGGTTAATCAAGTAGAGCTGTAGTTAATTAATCTACAGATTAAATTTATCTGAGTTTGCAGCGCTTGTAGGATTCGGTTTTGGGATCGGGGTGGCGTGTGGGGCAGGCCCGTCACCGGGGTTGGCTTGTGGGGCAATTTTTTTTTCCTGGGGGGGCGGATGGGCTGCCGTTATTCTTCTGTCTGTCTCTGAACAACTGGTTGTCATTATTACAGCACTTTCGAGAGATCCGCAATCCAATCTCCTCCGCCTCCTCCTTCTTCTGCCAGCTTGGGGTAGTGGTGAAGTGCGCGGACTCTAATCTGGGAGAACCGGGTTCGATTCCCCCACTCCTCCACTTGCACCTGCTGGATGATCTTGGGCAAGCCATAGTTCTGTCAGAGCTGTTCTTGAAAAAGAGCAGTTTCTGTCAAGAGCTCTCTCAGCCCCACCTGCCTCACAGGCTGTCTGTTGTGGGGAGGGGAAGGGAAATGAGATTGTAAGCCGCTCTGAGACTCCTTTGGGTAGTGAAGGGCGGGGTATAAATCCAATCTCCTCCTCCTCCTCCTCCTCCTTCTGCCAGTTTGGTGTAGTGGTGAAGTGCGCGGACTCTAATCTGGGAGAACCGGGTTTGATTCCCCACTCCTCCACTTGCACCTGCTGGATGACCGTGGGCAAGCCATAATTCTCGCATAGCTGTTCTTGAAAAAGAGCAGTTGCTGTCAGAGTCTCTCAGCCCCACCGACCTCACAGGGTGTCTGTTGTGGGGAGGGAAGGAAAGGAGTTTGTAAACCACTCTGAGACTCCTTTGGGTAGTGAAGGGCGGGGTATAAATCCAATCTCCTCCTCCTCCTCCTCCTCCTCCTCCTCCTCCTCCTCCTCCTCTTCTTCTTCTTCTTCTTCTTCTTCTTCTTCTTCTTCTTCTTCTTCTTCTTCTTCTTCTTCTTCTTCTTCTTCCCCTGCCAGTTTGGTGTAGTGGTTAAGTGTGCAGACTCTAATCTGGGAGAGCCGGGTTTGATTCCCCACTCCTCCACTTGCACCTGCTGGATGACCTTGGGCAAGCCATAGTTCTCGCACAGCTGTTCTTGAAAAAGAGCCGTATCTGTCAGAGCTCTCTGAGGCTCACCTACCTCCCAGGGTGTCTGTTGTGGGGAGGGGAAGGGAAAGGAGTTTGTGAGCCGCTCTGAGACTCCTTCGGGTAGTGAAGAGCGGGGTCTAAAGCCAATCTCCTCCTCCTCCTCCTCCTCCTCCTCCTCTTCTTCTTCTCCTCCTCCTCCTCCTCCTCCTCCTCCTCCTCCTCCTCCTCCTCTTCTTCTTCTTCTTCTTCTTCTTCTTCTTCTTCTTCTTCTTCTTCTTCTTCTTCTTCTTCTTCTTCTTCTTCTTCTTCTTCTTCTTCTCCTCCTCCTCCTCCTCCTCCTCCTCCTCTTCTTCTTCTTCTTCTTCTTCTTCTTCTTCTCCTCCTCCTCCTCCTCCTCCTCCTCCTCCTCCTCCTCCTCCTCTTCTTCTCCTCCTCCTCCTCCTCCTCCTCCTCCTCCTCCTCCTCCTCCCCTGCCAGTTTGGTGTAGTGGTTAAGTGCGCGGACTCTAATCTGGGAGAGCCGGGTTTGATTCCCCCACTCCTCCACTTGCAGCTGCTGATGTGACCTTGGGCCAGTCCCAAGCTCTGTCACAGCTGTTCTTGAAAAAGAGCAGTTGCTGTCAGAGCTCTCTCAGCCCCACCGACCTCACAGGGTATGTGTTGTGGGGAAGGGAAGGGAAAGGAGTTTGTCAGCCGCTCTGAGACTCCCTTGGGTAGCGAAGGGCGGGGTATAAGTCCAATCGCTGTTTCTTCTTCTTCGAGTGGGAGATCTCCAGGCACCGCCTGGAGTTTGGCAACCCTATGCCTGAAACTGACCAATCTCTTCTTCTTCTTCTTCTTCTTCTTCTTCTTCTTCTTCTTCTAAACGCCACCCCCTTGGCCGGGGATCCTTCATATTCGATGCACTTTGTAGTGTAGCCTAGGAAGGAGATGCGCTCACGTCCAATGGGAGGCATGTCCCAAATCTGGAGCCACCGTAAGGACAGTGGAACTGACTCCAACGGGAACCCCACAGAATCATAGAACAGAATCAGAGAGCTGGAAGGGGATCACAGAGGCCATCTAGTCTGACCCCCTGCTCAATGCAGGATCAGCCCAGAGCATCCCTGACCAGGCTTTGTCCAGCCGCTGCTTGAAGACGGCCAGGGAGGGGGAGCTCACCACCTCCCTCCGCAGCTGGTTCCACTGTTGCAAAACTCTGACTCTCAAAAAGTTTCCCCTAAGATCCAGCCGGTGCCTTCCCGCCCTTAGTCTAAACCCCTTCTTGCGAGTCCTCTCCTCTGCCGCCAACAGGAACAGCTCCCTGCCCTCCTCCGAGTGACGGCCCTTCAAAGACTTCGAGAGATCCATCCTGTCCCCCCTCCACCTCCTCTTCTCCAGACTGAACCTTCCCAAGTCTCTCAGCCTTTCCTTATAGGGCTTCTTGGTCTCCAGGCCCCCGATCACCCTCGTTGCCCTCCTCTGCACCCACTCCATCCTGCCCACGACCTTTTTGAAGTGAGGCCTCCGGAACTGCACACAAGACTCCAGGTGCGGCCTGACCAACGCAGTGTACAGCACGACTATGACATCCTGCGATTTGGATGTTATGCCTTCTGTTGATGCACCCCCAAGATCGCATTAGCCTTTTCTGTCGCTGCATCACACCGGCTGCTCATGTTTACCTTACGGCCTGTCCGTAACCCAAGATCTTGTTCGCCCCAAGATCGCACTGGCTGCTCATATTTAACATACGGTCCACCCGTTACACCGAGGTCTTGTTCACACACACTGCTACCTCACTGCTACACGTTTCTAGGGAGATCTCCCACTATTACAACTGAGCTCCAGGCGACAGAGATCAGTTTACTTGGAGAAAATAGTCGCTTTGGAAGGGGGACTCAATGGCATTCTACACCACTGAAGTCCTCCCTGCCCCAGATCTTGCCTTCCTCAAGTTCTGTCCCCAAAATTTCCAGATATTTCTCAACCCAAAGCTAGCAACCCTTGGAGTCTGCTCTGGGTCGGTCCATCGGCTGCTCCTCCCATCTGTGGCCAATTCCTTGTTGGTTCCTCACTACTGTGCTGACAATCCTCGCTCTGCCGCAAGACAGGCCAGGCGCTGCCAGGAATCTCGGATCTTTGCACCCCCGGCAAGGCCGAAAACCCTGCGCCGCAACCCGCAGCACAAACCCTGCATTGTCCCGATGCCCTTTTGTCTCGACAGGAACAACAGTGTCTCTTTTCTCCTGCGGCTGGGTGGTTTCCCAATGGTGTGACCTCTCCTTTCGCTCCGAGGGAGAGCCAGCCTCGGGCGCATGCCAGCCTGCCCGCATAAAAAGACACCAAACGGTTCTCTCCGTGGGGTCGGGGGCTGTTTGAAGTTTGCGTGCACCTCGAACACTCCTGGAATGGAGTGCTGTGGAAGCAGCAGGTGTCTTTTTTGAGAAAGATGCGCTGCCAGAGAGGGGGGATAAGGGCCTGATGCTTTGCAAACTTTTGGGGGTATTTTTTTTGTATTTCTCATATATGCATGTGCAAGATACTCTATTCTGTTTGGTGTAGCGTAGTGGTTAAGTGTGCGGACTGTAATCTGGGAGAACCAGGTCTGATTTCCCCACTCTTCCACTTATACCTGCTGATGTGGCCTTGGGTCAGTCACAAGTTCTGGCACGGCTGTCCTTGAAAAAGAGCAGTTTCTGTCAGAGCTCTCTCAGCCCCACCTACCTCACAAAGGTGTCCGTTGTGGGGAGGGGTGGGGAAGGTGTTTGTAAGCCACTGAAGGGCAGGATATAAATCCAATCTCCTCCTCCTCCTCCTCCTCTTCCTGATGATCTTTTGGGAACATCAATTGATAAATCCCAACTTAGAAACTGGATTTATGGCTTTGGCGCTCGGCTAGACGGCTCTTTGATTTTAAAATCAAAAGCGGCACCATGGTGCAAATTAATTAAACCGGACCACATTAGCTCCATACTTAAATATCTCTGAACACGTACTTAGAGCGTCCTTTATTTCTCTGCGATTTCAATCAATGCCAACAGGAATTTTGGAGGGCCGATCCAATCAAACTCCATTGGCCCATCGTCTATGTATCTGTGGTACCCACGAAATCGAGGATGTACCTCACCAGATAGGGACTCTAGGGCAAGTGATGCTCTGTATTCTTGGTGCTTGGGGAGGGGCAACAGTGGGACGGCTTCTATTGTCCTGGCCCCACTGCTGGACCTCCTGGTATTTTTGGCTATTGGTATTTTTGGCCCCTGTGTGATCCAACATGGGCGTTGGACTGGATGGGCCATTGGCCTGATCCAACATGGGCTTCTCTTATGTTCTTCTGTTCTTGCTATATTCTCTTTTGCCCCTTGTATTCTAGTCCGAGGGCTAAATTTTTAACAGGTATTTTATCCGGTCTTAGTGCTTACCCAGTTGAGGAAAAGATTTCATTTTTGTTATCTGACACTGATGCATAGGTAAAGGTAAAGGTTCCCTTGCTCGAAAGCCAGTCGAATCCGACTCTAGGGTTGCGGTGCTCGTCTCCGTTTCAAAGCCGAAGAGCCAGCGCTGTCCGAAGACGTTTCCATGGTCATGTGGCCGGCACGACTAAACACCAAGGTGCATATGTATCTTATAAAGTTTCGCTATTTGCCCTTGCTGCAAAGAATATACGTTCCAGGGTGGCATCGGGAAGGGGCATTATTTAGGCTACGGTATTAAATTAGTCATATCTTGTGACCGATCTCTGGTATTTTTGTCTATTCTGACTCCAACCTATAGCTTGTTTACAATTCGTGTTTTGTAATTTTGTAATGGGCAATGGCTAATTTACAGTAAACTAAACTGAAACATCTATGCGTGTGTGTCTCTGTGTTTGTGCACCTGGAAGTCATGGTGACCTCTGGTGACTGAGCCCTACTGGGGGCCTGGAGGTTATCCAGAGAGGCGGTTGGATAAAGCCTGCCGCCGCCTCCTGAACTGCTGGTATTCCAAGGAGGTAACTGACCCAAGATCATCCAGCGGGCTGCACGTGGAGGAGTGGGGAATCAAACCCGGTTCTCCCAGATTAGAGTCCGTACGCGGCGCTCCTAACCACTACACCAAACAGCTAGAAGATGTCATGTGGGTCTCAGTCTAACCTCCCTTGCAGGACGGTTGTGAGTAAGAAACAGAAGCGTGCCCTGATGTTCTTAAAGGCAGGGTAGGGTAAAAATTAACTAGGCCAGGGGTCCTCCCCAAAGCTTTTCGAGCCCGTGGGCGCCTTTGGGATTCTGACACAGGGTGGTGGGCGTAAGCACAAAATGGCCGCCCCAGGAGGTGGAGCCGGCCTCAAAATGGCTGCTGCGGGAGGCGGAGCCGACCACACAGAGGAACCCCCGCACGCAGGGGAGAAGAGCGGTGACTGAAAAATACACTGGAAGGAAAAGGGGTGAGAGAGAATAAAGCAAACGTCGTGGTGGCAGCCGCCACCGAAACGAGGTTATTTTAATCTGCCTAGCCGATCAGATCTTCTTTGGCTGGTCAGAAGCCCTGCTGTATTAAGACCCCCCACCCCATTCTAAAAACACTTTAGTGGGCACCAAGAAAGAAGAAGAAGAAGAGTTTGGACTTCTAGCCCGCCCTTCACTCCCCAAAGGCATCTCAGAGCGGCTTACAAACTCCTTTCCCTTCCCCTCCCCACAACAGACGCCCTGTGAGGTAGAAGAAGAAGAAGAGTTTGGACTTATACCCCGCCCTCCACTGCCCAAAGGCGTCTCAGAGCGGCTGACAAACTCCTTTCCCTTCCCCTCCCCACAACAGACGCCCTGTGAGGTAGAAGAAGAAGAAGAATTTGGACTTATACCCCGCCCTCCACTGCCCAAAGGCGTCTCAGAGCGGCTTACAAACTCCTTTCCCTTCCCCTCCCCACAACAGACGCCCTGTGAGGTAGAAGAAGAAGAAGAATTTGGACTTATACCCCGCCCTCCACTGCCCAAAGGCGTCTCAGAGCGGCTTACAAACTCCTTTCCCTTCCCCTCCCCACAACAGACGCCCTGTGAGGTAGAAGAAGAAGAAGAGTTTGGACTTATACCCGCCCGCCCTCCACTGCCCAAAGGCGTCTCAGAGCGGCTGACAAACTCCTTTCCCTTCCCCTCCCCACAACAGACGCCCTGTGAGGTAGAAGAAGAAGAAGAATTTGGACTTATACCCCGCCCTCCACTGCCCAAAGGCGTCTCAGAGCGGCTTACAAACTCCTTTCCCTTCCCCTCCCCACAACAGACGCCCTGTGAGGTAGAAGAAGAAGAAGAATTTGGACTTATACCCCGCCCTCCACTGCCCAAAGGCGTCTCAGAGCGGCTGACAAACTCCTTTCCCTTCCCCTCCCCACAACAGACGCCCTGTGAGGTAGGTGGGGCTGAGAGAACTTCTGACAGAAACTGTCCTTGAGAGAAGAGCTGTGCCAGAGCTTGTGACTGACCCAAGGTCACATCAGCAGGTGCAAATGGAGGAGTGGGAATCAAACCCAGTTCTCCCAGATTAGGGTCCGCACACTTAACCACTACACCAAACTGGCTCTCCAAACTGGGGTCGGCAGACATGATGGTGCCCACGGGCGCCACGTTGGAGACCCCCGTACTAGGTGGATTGTTCCCTAAGTGAGCTGGGCCCCCTTGCTTCTGGGCAGCCTAGCAGCTTGATATTTAAGCGGAGGGGATCTTGCTAAACGCTGCGGGGAGAACCTGCCCTTCCCTCCAGTCCCGATGTCTCTTGAGTGTCTGCTTGCATTTTCTGCCCTTTCTCTCTTCGAATGGCTTAAATGGGGGCTGAGAGGCTTATCTGACCCTTCTGGGCCGTCCCCTTTGCTAAGCTCCTGGCTGGCCTGCAACAGATGGGCGGATAGGAGACGCTTCGGACCATTCCTCCTGTTGCTACGGTGACCTTCGTCAAGGATGTATGTCACCCGAACCATCAGCGCCGGCCCTTTTTTAAAACGCGGGGGGCTTCCCTCCAACGCCAGCTTCATTTTCACGAGACTTCTCGCCGCGGCCGACGGGTTAGAGCGATCGGTTTTATCCTCGCAGTCCAACAGGGCTGTTGTTAAAAAAAAAATAGATACCATCGGCTCTCGAAAACCCCTCCCTAAGTGGCGCGGGATTTTTATGGTCTCGCTCTGTGTACGGTTGTGGCACTGTGCAAGAGAGCGCAAGATGTCCGTGCTTCCTCCCTCCCTCTGCGGCCGTCCACCGTGTATCTGTGGAGCTAATGGGAATGGAGAAAGGATCCCGTTGCCCCCCCTGTTTTTCTTCATAGCTCCCTTTGGAAGGGCTGAGAGATGGAAGGAAGGCCCGTCCTTTTGCCTGCGTACGGTGGCCAGTCCCCTGGTGGGAGTGAGAAATTCCCCAACCCGAGTTCTTGTTTCCGCCCATCTCTCGTTCCACCGTTCAGACAGGTGGGGGGAGAAGAATAAAACCCAAAAAACGGCCATCAGGCCTATGGCGTGAGGTCACTTCCATGTTCCACCCACCCCCCAGTAAAACAGTAGAGCAGGGGGTGTCAAACTCATTTGTCAATATAAATTTCCTAAAAGACACAAACGCAAAGATTTTTTTTTGTTTTACTTAAAATAAAAACATGCTTAAAACATCCGCTCAGGCAAAATCACAGAACAGAACCTCCGTGTTTAGCGGCCGTGTACCCGAGAGTGCCGCATGACGGAGTGAGCTCCCGTCTCTAGTTCCAGCTCCTGCCAACCTAGCAGTTCGAAAGCAAGACATTGCAAATAGATAAAGATGTACCACTTCGGTGGGAAGGTAACAGCGTTCCGTGCGCCTTGGTGTTTAGTCATGCCGGCCACGTGACCACGGAAACGTCTTTGGACAGCGCTGGCTCTTCGGCTTGGAAACGGAGATGAGCACCGCAACCTTAGAGTCGGATTCGACTGGCTTTCAAGCAAGGGAACCTTTCCCTTTTTACCTCAGAATACCACTGAACTAAAAAGGTAAACTTCTCTCAGGGATTAGAGCAGGGGTGTCAAACTCATTTGTTACGAGGGCCGGATCTGACATAAATGAGACCTTCTTGGGACGGGCCACATGTGCGTCATAAAATGTAATGCCGGGGAGCGGAGATATAAACTCTATAAAGGACACAAACACAAAGATATATTTTTTTTTTACTTAAAATAAAAACATGCTTAAAACATCAGCTCGGTAAGCTGCAAACCTACTTTTGATTTATCGACTTTCACCACAGAAATCTCAGGCTCAGAGTTCTGAGTCCGGGACCCAGGTTAAAACATGAAACGGCTGAGTGATTAAGAGAGTCTGGCGAAGCAGGCTAGGATGCAGCAGCAGCAGCAGAACTGGAAGCAGGAGACGGGCAGGTCCGCTGGGGGCCTGATGGAAACCCTCCGGGGGGCCTGATCCGGCCTCTGGGTTGCATGTTTGACACCCCTGCTATAGAGTGTCCAGCGATTCCTAGAAAGGACTGGCGTCACTTTTGCATTTTTTCCCCTGGAAGCGACGTTAGTCCTCTCCACAAATGTGGTGGTGTCCTCTCCACAGGAGGTGGTGGCAGCTACAAGCATGGACAGCTTCAAGAGGGAATTAGGTAAATCTATGGAGCAGAAGTCCATCAGTGGCTATTAGCCACAGGGTATAGATAGGGACTCTGGGGCAAGTGATGCTCTGTATTCTCGGTGCTTGGGGGCGGACAACAGTGGGAGGGCTTCTGGTGTCCTGGCCCCATTGGTGGACCTCCTGATGGTACCTGGTATTTTTGGCCACTGTGTGACACAGAAGGTTGGACTGGATGGGCCATTGGCTTGATCCAACATTGGCTTCTCTTATGTTCTTAGGAACTCTCAGTCTGGGGCAAGTGATGATCTGTATTCTTGGTGCTTGTTGGGGGGGGGCAACAATGGGAGGGCTTCTAGTGTCCTGGCCCCACTGCTGGACCTCCTGATGGCACCTGGTATATTTTGGCCGCTGTGTGACAGAGTGTTGGACTGGATGGGCCATTGGCCTGATCCAACATTGCCTTCTCTTATGTTCTTATTAATCACTGAAAAGGCAATTTTTATTCATTTATTTTATTTGGATTTGGATTCTGCCCTCTCCGTGAATGGGCTCAGAGCAGATTGCGTCATAAATAGACAAAAACTAGGGTTGCCAGCCTCCAGGTGGGGCCTGGAGATCCCTCGCTTTTACAACTGATCTCCAGCTGACAGAGATCAGCTCCCCTGGAGGAAATGGCTGCTTGGAAGGGTGGTCTCTGTGGCCTTGTACCATGCTGAGGCCCCTCCCCTCCCCAAACCCCGCCCTCTCCCAGATCTACCCACAAAGTCTCCAGGTATTTCCCAACCCAGACCTGGCAACCCGAAGAAGAAGAAAAAGAAGAAGAAGAAGAAGAAGAAGAAGAAGAAGAGATTGGATTTATACCCCGCCCTTCACTCGGAGTCTCAGAGCGGCTTACAAACTGTCTTCCTCCTCCCCTCCCCGCAACAGACACCCTGTGAAGTAGGTGGGGCTGAGAGAGCTCTTTCCAGAACTGCCCTTTTGAGGACAGCTCTTGTCAGAACTATGGCTTGCCCAAGGTCATCCAGCAGCTGCAAGTGGAGGAGTGGGGAATCAAACCCGGTTCTCCCAGATTAGAGCCCGCGCACTTAACCAGTACACCAAACTGGGCGTAACGTAATGTATGTAAAAACATACATTAATAAATATAATAATATTTTGAACAACTAGGTGATTCCATTTAAAACTATTGTGTATAAACACAAACATAGTTTCAGCTGGAGTGACTGGGTCCAGAGGTCTTCTTCATCTAGGCCGAATAACAATGACAAAGTTCAGTGTGGGAGGCCGACTTCCATTGGTTCTACCATCGAGTTTCCAATGATTCCTAGACAAGTGACACCACTTTCAGAGTTTTTCTGGGAGTGAAATGACACCGTCAGTGATGGCCACCTCCCATGTCTCTGGCCCCTCATCTTCAGCTGATTTCCTGGGAACCCTGTTGTTGTGGTGCACTGAGCTGTCTTTTGGGTGCTTGAACTGAAACAGGACCACCTCTGCCCTGTTGTTAGCCAACCAGAGGAACCGGTTGGCCACTGAGTGAGACAGGATGCTGGACTGGAAGGACCACTGGTCTGATCCTGCAGGGCTCTTCTGACGTTCTTATGAAGGCCTTGGCCTCTCTGCCCTGTTGTTGGCCCTCCAGAGGAACTGGTTGGCCACTTTGTGAGACAGGATACTGGACTGGAAGGACCACTGGTCTGATCCTGCAGGGCTCTCTTCTGACGTTCTTATGAAGGCCTCGGCCTCTCTGCCCTGTTGTTGGCCCTCCAGAGGAACTGGTTGGCCCCTGCGTGAGACAGGATGTTGGACTGGGTAGAACACTGGTCTGATCCAGCAGGGCTCTTCTAATATTCTCATGAAGGCCTCGGCCTGTGTGCCCTGTTGTTGAACTTCCAGAGGAACTGATTGGCCACTGTGTGAGACAGGATGCTGGACTGGAAGGACCACTGGTCTGATCCTGCAGGGCTCTTCTGATGTTCTTATGAAGGCCTTGGTCTCTCTGCCCTGTTGTTGGCCCTCCAGAGGAACTGGCTGGCCCCTGTGTGAGGCAGGATGCTGGACTAGATGGACCACTAGTCTGACCCAGCAGGGCTCTTCTGATGTTCTTATGAAGGCCTCAGCCTGCATGCCCTGTTGTTGAACTTCCAGAGGAACTGGTTGGCCACTGTGTGAGACAGGTTGCTGGACTAGATGGACCACTGGTCTGACCCAGCAGGGCTCTTCTGATGTTTTTATGAAGGCCTTGGCCTGTGTGCCCTGTTGTTCAGCTTCCAGAGGAACTGGTTGGCCATTGTGTGAGTCAGGATGTCAGACTCGATGGACCACTAGTCTGCCTCAGCAGGGCTCTTCAGATGTTCTTATGAAGGCCTCGGCCTCTAGGCCCTGTTGTTGGCCCTCCAGAGGAACTGGTTGGCCGCTGTGTGAGACAGGAGGCTGGATTAGATGGACCACTGGTCTGATCCAGCAAGGCTCTTTTTATTTTCTTATCACCCACTGTCTCACTGCCTTCAAGTACAGCATCCAGTCTTAAAGCCTCACAACGGCCTTCCTTCTGTGTGTGTGTGTGTGTGGCTGCAACTGTAAACTAGCAAAATGCTGACACCTGGTGGCATGTGGACACATCGCTGGCATACCAGATTGAGATCTGTACCCTCCTGACCCCTCAGAACAGGAACCACAAACTGGCTCTGCACACTACGAATACCCTACACTGATTTCAGTTAGGCCTAAGAAAATGTATCCTGCATGTACTAAGGATGCTGAGAACATGTTCGATAGGCAAACATACCATGTTCAACAGCCACGATCACCCACGAGCTGTTCACCTGGCAAGCTGTTCTCGAATGGCTGTCAAACAGTTTTCAAAGGTGTGCAGTGGCTCTAGCGGTTTGGGATTTTCACAGCCTTGGCTTCCAGGGGGTTTTCGCATCTGTTCGGTGGGTGAGACGATCTGAGAAACACCAGCCCTCACAAAATTCTTCCTTAGCTATTTCATTTTTGTAACATCTGTCTGATCAAGGGTCCCGATGCTCCCAAAAACTTGAGCAATATTGTAGGCCATTTTCATTGGCCCTCATAAAAAGGTAGTATATAGGTTTGTCTTCTTGAGCTGTTTCTATCTAGGGTCACGGATGGCCAGTTCAGGTAACTAAATGATGTGCACGTAGGGGGGGGCCACGCCTCCCATAAGGCCGCGCAGAGATGTTTAGGCATGAAATGACTTCAATTATACAGACTTAAACAAAGCCAAATATGAAGACTTAAAAAAAAAACACCCCACCGTGTTTATTTATAATCACGGGCTGACGGATTGATTTGCTCACAGTTTAATTATACCATTGACTTCGGAGTTGTGCAACAGGTTTGTGGGGGAGGAGGGAAAAAAGATTCTGAGCAGGCTGGGTGAGAAAGAACATGTGTGAAACACTGCCAATTTGCACTGCATCGTGTTGTCTGAATATGTAAAAAGTATCCCACAAAACAGGCTCAAACTGCTCACAAATGGCCAAACTGAAGGATGAAAAACAGTTCACTGTTTGCAGCTGGCAAACAGAGCGTCGGCTGGACTTGTGGACGAGGGAGCACCCGCAATACATACTCCATCATGTGAGAAGAACTTACATACATGAGGCAAACTTTCTAGTAAAGGACTAGGAATGGAAGTCCTGGGTTCAAGTCCCCACCCCACCATGATGTTCATTGGGTGAGCTAGGGCAGGTCACTATCTTTCATCCTAGCTTACCTTGCACCAGGCAAGTGTCAGGTGTTTTATTGATGCTTTGGAAACGCAGTGAGGGAAAACATAACATTAATGTTTGGTGTAGTGGTTAAGTGGTGTAGAGCCAGTTTGGTGTAGTGGTTAAGTGCGCAGACTCTAATCTGGGAGAACTGGGTTTCATTCCCCACTCCTCCACTTGCACCTGCTGGATGACCTTGGGCAAGCCATAGTTCTGACACAGATGTTCTTGAAAAAGAGCAGTTTTTGGCAAGAGCTCTCTCAGCCCCACCGACCTCCCAGGGCGCCTGTTGTGGGGAGGGGAAGGGAAAGGAGTTTGTAAGCCGCTCTGAGACTCCTTTGGGTAGTGAAGGGCAGGGTATAAATCCAATCTCTTCTTCTTCTACCTCACAGGGTGTCTGTTGTGGGGAGGGGAAGGGAAAGGAGTTCGTAAGCCGCTCTGAGACTCTGAGTGAAGGGCAGGGTATAAATCCAATCTCTTCTTCTTCTTCTACCTCACAGGGTTTCTGTTGTGGGGAGGGGAAGGGAAAGGAGTTTGTAAGCCGCTCTGAGACTCTGAGTGAAGGGCGGGGTATAAATCCAATCTCTTCTTCTTCTTCTACCTCACAGGGTGTCTGTTGTGGGGAGGGGAAGGGAAAGGAGTTTGTAAGCCGCTCTGAGACTCCTTTGGGTAGTGAAGGGCAGGGTATAAATCCAATCTCTTCTTCTTCTTCTACCTCACAGGGTGTCTGTTGTGGGGAGGGGAAGGGAAAGGAGTTTGTAAGCCGCTCTGAGACTCTGAGTGAAGGGCGGGGTATAAATCCAATCTCTTCTTCTTCTTCTTCTACCTCACAGGGTGTCTGTTGTGGGGAGGGGAAGGGAAAGGAGTTTGTAAGCCGCTCTGAGACTCCTTCAGGTAGTGAAGGGTGGGGTATAAATCCAATCTCCTCTTCTTCTTCTAATGTTGTTACGGGGTTGTTTTCTGCCCTTGGTTTGTTTATGTTTACAAGCAAGGAAAGTGGTAATTGGTAACTGGCTTTTCTTTGGCGAACACGGTTGACTAATGCGCAGGTAACACGGCCCGAAAAGGACGGAGTCTTTGTTCCGCTTCTCTCTGCATTCTGTCAAAGAAGGGCAACCGGTCTGGAATCTCTCCTCACCGGCAAAAATCAATTTCGTTCTCGGGTTGCTTCATGCCCCAGGCTCTTTTCTGTTTACAGGAAGAGAATGTAGCAGAAAAGAGCAAGAGTCCAGTAAGTAGCCGGTACTTTGGGGACTGTTCACTAATGTGCAGGTGAGGATGTCCTAAGAGAAGAAAGCCATATGGTTGTCGGAAAAAGGGCAACTGGGACAGACCTTCCCTGCCAGCTATTTCCAGAAGACTTCATTGAATAGCAAAAGACTATCGAGTTACGTTTTATTATTACCAGCACCATAGCCTTCAGGCTTGATGTATTTATTGTTTTGTCCCATTCTCATTCCAAGAAGCGCAGGGTGCCATTCACGGCTCTCCCTACCCACCCCTCTGGGTCTCGTGGCAGTAAGGTAGATTACGTTGAGGGAGAACCAGTTTGGTGTAGTGTTTAGGAGCGTGGACTCTAATCTGGGAGAACCGGGTTTGATTCCCCACTCCTCCACATGCGGCTGCTGGTGTGACCTTGGGTCACTTACAAGTTCCTTCAGAGCTGTTCTCGCAAGGGCAGGTCTCGAGGGAGCTCTCTCAGCCCCGCCGACCTCACAGGGTGTGTGTTGTGGGGAGGGGAAGGGAAAGGAGATTGTAAGCCGCTCTGAGACTCCATCCGGTAGTGAAGGGCGGGGTATAAATCCAATCTCCTCCTCCTCCTCCTCCTCCTCCTCCTCCTCCTCCTCCTCCTCCTCCTCTTCTTCTTCTTCTTCTTCTTCTTCTTCTTCTTCTTCTTCTTCTTCTTCTTCTTCTTCTTCTTCTTCTTCTTCTTCTTCTTCTTCTTCTTCTCTCTCTCTAATACACCATGGCAGGGATTCTCCTCCTGTCCCTCCTCCTCGTCGTCCTCTTCTTCTTCTTCTTCTTGCCACCTTGGTAACCCAGGAGGCTGGCCAACCCCCAAATTTCATGGCGTTTCCCAACCCACAGCTGGCAACCCTATAACCCAGAGAGATCCCCGGATTTCAATGCAGGCCTCCCAGGTCCTGGATCCGTTTGCTGAGCTTCCAAAATCGACCGGCCCTCTTCTAGACTCCCTCATGAGTTTAAAACGCTGATCATTTTGACAGACATTTCCCGGCCCTCCTTGAAAAGTTACTGCCATGGTGCTCGCCTTGCCAACCTCAAAGAGTGGCCTGGAGATCTCCTGGAATCAGAACTGGTCTCCAGACGACAGAGATCAGTTAAGCTGGAGAAACTGGGAGCTTTGGAGGGTGGCCTGTATGTCACTGTACCTGGTGGAGGTCTCTCCATTTCCCCAACCCCACAATCCCCAAGCCTTCACCCACAAATCTCCAGGAAGTCCCCCGCCCGAAGTTGGCACCCCCAGGAGTACGTGTGTCACACTGAAGGCTCCTCCCACCGGGGTTTCTAGTAGCATCCGCTCCTAGAGGCATGAGTGGAATCTGTTGCCTCTTAGTGTTGAGAAGGGTAGATTCGGTTCATGCCCATTGCCAGGACTCTTTTTGTAGAAAAAGCCCAGCAGGAACTCATTAGCATAATAGGCCACACCCCTGACATCACAGCTCATTAGCATATTAGGCCACTCCCCCTATTGCCAGAAGTGTGGCCATCCAGACACACCCACCTTTTGCTTCTTTCTGTTGACCTTGTTTGCTGTCAAAACGCCAGGGCTTTTTCTGGAGCAGGAACTCCCTTGCATGTCAGGCCACACATCCCTAATGTAGCCAATCCTAGTGAGTTTCTGCTGTTGGGTGTGGCCTATTATGCTAATGAGTTCCTGATGGGTGTGGCCAACTTGGGAGCCAGCCGGAACTCCATTCCTATGCGTTCCTGCCCCAGAACAGCCCTGCCCATTGCTATTAAATTTAAAGTTAGAGTTGCCAACTGCAGGTTTGGAAATTTCCTGAAGTTTTTTTTTTTTTTTTGGGGGGGGAAGCTCAGCGGGGTTTAATGCCACAGAACCCACCCTCCAAAGCAGCCATTTTCTCCAGGGGAACTGATCTCTACCTGGAGATCTGTTGCAATTCTGGGAGGTCTCAGAAAGAAAGAAAGAAAGAAAGAAAGAAAGAAAGAGAAAGAAAGAAAGAAAGAAAGAAAGAAAGAAAGAAAGAAAGAAAGAAAGAAAGAAAGAAAGAAAGAAAGAAAGAAAGAAAGAAAGAAAGAAAGATGGATGGTGTAAAGTACTGGGTTCGAATTCGCAGACAGTGAAATCAGCTCATAGTTTATTATAAGACACGACCGTAAGACAGGTTAGCAGGACCGGAGCCCTGCTTAAATTCCCAACATGGATGGATGGATGGATGGATGGATGGATGGATGGATAGATAGATAGATAGATAGATAGATAGATAGATAGATAGATAGAACCACCTAGAATCATAGAGCTGAAGGGACCTCCAGGGTCATCTAGTCCAACCCCTGCACAATGCTGGAAATTCACAAATACCTCCCTCCACACACTCACCCCCCGTGACCACTGTTCCATGCCCAGAAGATGACAAAAAACCTCCAGGATCCCCAGCCAAACTGGTCTGGAGAAATATTGCTTCCTGACCCCAAAGTGGCGATTAGCATTTCCCTGGGCATGTAAGAAAGGGCCACGAGAACCAAGCACTGAGGCGACCCTTCCTGCCCTCCCTTCTCGTGATCTGTCTAAGTTCACAGAATCCGCATTGCTGTCAGATGGCCATCGAGCCTCTGTTTGAAAACCTCCCAAGAAGGAGAGCCCACCACCTCCCGAGGAAGCCTGTTCCACTGAGGAACCACTCTAACTATCGGGAAGTTCTACCTAACGTTTAGCCGAAAACTCTTCGGATTTCAACCCGTTGGTTCTGGTGCGACCTTCTGGGGCAACAGAAAACAACTCCGCCCCACCCTCTAGATGACAGCCCTTCAAGTACTTGGTTATCGTATCCCCTCTCAGTCGCCTCCTCTCCAGGCTAAACCTACCCAGCTTCCTTCGACTTTTCCTCATAGGACTTGATCTCCAGACCCCTCACCATCTTCGTTGCCCTCCTCTGGACACCTTCCAGCTTGTCTGTATCCTTGTTCAATTGTGGTGCCCAAAACAATTTGCAATTAGAGTCAGGTAGCAATGTGGGTGAGAAGCGGCAGAAGAAAGCCTGGGTCCAGTGGCACCTCCGAGACCAACCAAGTTTTCTTCAAAGTATCACCTTTGCAGTTGTTAAGGGCCCCATAGCAGGAAACTTTGTTCTTGGTGGGCATGGCGGTTCTGCTTCTCGCGCCCTGCAGAGTGCCGTAGACACGCCAAGCGAGTTATGTACGTAATATACATAGTGATGAAGGTCATCGTAACCCAAGAGGTGTGTGGCACAGATGCCAAGAGTTTGGTTCCAGAGAGGTTGCCCGGTTACTCCGGTTGCAGCGATAATAAACCTGAGCTGCAAAGACTCACAGACATTTGTTCCAGTTTAAGCTTTCACGGACTAGAGCCCTCTGCTTCTGAAACAGTACGTAGCAGTGGCGTCTTGAGAACTGAGCTCTAACTAGGGCTGCCAACCCCAGGTGGTAGCTGGGGATCTCCAGGCGACAGAAATCAGTTCACCTGGAGAAAACGGCTGCTTTGGAAGATGGATTTTGTGATATTAATATCAGGGCTCTTTTTGTAGCAGGGACTCCTTTGCATATTAGGCGACACACCCCTGATGTAGCCAATCCTCCAAGAGCTTACAGAGCTCTTCTTACAGGGGCTACTGTTAGCTCCTGGAGGATTGGCTATCTTAGGGGTGTGGGGCCTAATATGCAAAGGAGTTCCTGCTACAAAAAGAAGAAGAAGAAGAAGAAGAGTTTGGATTTATACCCCGCTCTTCACTCGGAGTCTCAGAGCGGCTTACAAACTCCTTTCCCTTCCCCTCTTCACAACAGACACCCTGTGAGGTACGTGGGGCTGAGAGAACTCTAACACAAACTGCTCTTTCAGGAATAGCTGTGCCAGAGCTTGTGACTGACCCAAGGTCACACCAGCAGGTGCAAGTGGAGGAGTGGGGAATCAAACCCGGTTCTCCCAGATTAGAGTCTGCACACTGCAAAAAGAGCCCTGGCTGTAATATAAGGTCTGGGTCCCACATATCTCAGAGCTAGTTTGGCGTAGTGGTTAGGAGCGCGGACTGACCAGGGCTCTTTTGTAGCAGGAACTCCTTTGCCTATTAGGCCACACACCCCTAAGGTAGCCAATCCTCCAAGAGCTTACAGTAGCCCTTGTAAGAAGAGCCCTGTAAGCTCTTGGAGGATTGGCTACATTAGTGGTGTGTGGCCTAATATGCAAAGGAGTTCCTGCTACAAAAAGAGCCGTGGGTATTATACCGTATTGAAGCCCCTCCCCAAACCCCGCCCTCCTCAGACTCTACCTCCCAAATCTCCAGGTATTTCACAACCCAGAACTAGCAACCCTAGCTTGAAACCAGGGGATCTGGCTGGTTTCTAAGGTGCTCCAAGACACCTGTTTATTTTCTGCTAAGAGAAGAAGAAGAAGAAGAAGAAGAAGAAGAAGAAGAAGAAGAAGAAGAAGAAGAAGAAGAAGATACCTCGCTCTTCACTCGGAGTCTCAGAGCGTCTTACAATCTCCTTTCCCCTTTCCCACAACAGACACCCTCTGAGGAATGTGGGGCTGAGAGAGCTCTCTGAGAACTGCCCTTGAGAGAACCGCTCTGAAAGAGCTTACGACTGACCCAAGGCCACACAGGCAGCTGCATGAGGAGGAGTGGGGAATCCCTGACTGTGCTCCCATTTGCCTTCTGCAGCCCATCACCCCACCTCCGCGAACCCATCACTTTCCTGGGCCCCCGCACACCCTAGGGATGCCAGCCTCCAGGAGGGACCTGGGGATCCCCCGGAATTCCAGCTCATCTCCGGACTACAGGGATCAGTTCCCCTGGAGGCAATGGATGCTTTGGAGGGCGGGCTCTGTGGCGTTGTGCCCCACTGAGGTCCCTGTCCTCCCCAGCCTCCATTCCCAACTCTCTAGGAGTTTCCCAACCGGGATCTGGCAAGCCTACAGATTCTCCCTCCGCATCGTCGAGAGAAAACTGCAGCGCTCCGGCGCGTTTCAGCCAGACAGCAAAGATATTGATCGCCTGCTGCAGGAAAGACAGCCCGGCCTTGGCACCGTACTGGCAGCTAAAGAGCACACACGGCCGTGTCAGAGAGAGCTGCTGGGATAACCCCCTCCCCTAAGAACATAAGAACCTAAGAGAAGCCAATGTTGGATCAGGCCAATGGCCCATCTAGTCCAACACTCTGTGTCACACAGTGGCCAAAATATACCAGGTGCCATCAGGAGGTCCAGCAGTGGGGCCAGGACACTAGAAGCCCTCCCACTGCTGCCCCCTCCAGCACCAAGAATAGAGAGCATCACCTGCCCCAGACTGAGAGTTCCCATCTATACCCTGTGGCTAATAGCCACTGATGGACTTCTGCTCCATCTGTTTATCTAATTCCAGCTTGAAACTGTCCATGCTTGTAGCTGCCACCACCTCCTGTTCCATATGTTAATCACTCCCCTGTTCATCCTTGCCTGTTGCTACAGCAGCTGTGGTCTGAACCAGTGCTCCCTCGAAGCTGTGGGGTCTTGTGAGCAAAAAATCTACTTTGGTTGCGGTCACAAGAGCGAGATAATGCGGGGGGGGGAGCGAGGCTATTTGCTCCGTAGGGATTTGACCCACAGTTGCGTGATCACACAGTCCTTGGAAGCTGCTGGGGCAGCCCGCCACCACATGATCGGACGCAACCGTGGGTGAGTCGTGTTTGGGGTTTTTTTTGCCATTTGTTCCCGATGCGCTTAAACGGGGAATCGATGAATCACATCTCAGCACGAGGGCTCCCTATCGAGGGTGCGATGATGCGCATACTGAGAAGTGGGGGAAACCAGCGGCACGGAGTCGGTATGGCCTGACCAAACCATGCCGACGCCAGGAGAGTGCGCTGGAGTGATCAGACACAGGAAAGTCCGTCCACGGCCTGTAGCAACCAATGTTCCCTCTAAGCTGTGGAGTCTTGAGAGCAAAAATTCTACTTTGTGAGCTGCTGGCATTAAAGTTGTGAGCGAGGGATTTGGCTACTGCATCAGTTAGTTTGCCTTGGAGCCCTCCCTTCCTGAGCTAAGACAAAAATGTGTGAGCCGGAGGCTAAAGAACTGTGAGCTAGCTCACACTAACTCAGCTCAGAGGGAACACTGGTAGCAACCCGTTTGATGGTGGACTTTCCCTGGTGTCTTTTTACTCCACTTCTGCGGCAGAGCAAAATGGGGTGCTGACGGGTGCCGGGCGTCTCCCAGGTGTTTGCGTCTGATCACGCCCTTTAAATCCGCCCGGCATTTGCGCCTATGGCGTGGCTAATTGTGCGTGTGATCGCGGCCTCTGTGAGCTACTACTGGCATTAAAGTTGTGAGTGGATTGGCTACTGCATAAATTACTTTGCTCTGCAGCCAACCCTTCCTGAGCTGAGACAAAAGTGTGTGAGCTGGGGGCTATAAAAACTGTGAGCTAGCTCACACAAACTCAGCTCAGAGGGAACGCTAGTCTGAACCTGATCCGCGTCAGGGTGTCAAATCAGGACCAAACCTGGAAGGCGCAACCCCAAATAGGCCGTATGGCTGGTTTGGGGCACATGAAGGTTACGTGAGAGCCAGTTTGGTGTAGTGGTTAAGTGCGCGGACTCTTATCTGGGAGAACCGGGTTTGATCCCCCACTCCTCCACTTGCACCTGCTGGTGTGACCTTGGGCCAGTCACCAGCTCTGGCACAGCTGTTCTCTCAAGGACAGTTTCTGTCAGAAGTTCTCTCGGTCCCACCTGCCTCACAGGGTGTCTGTTGTGGGGAGGGGAAGGGAAGGGAGTTTGTAAGCCGCTCTGAGACACCTTTGGGCAGTGAAGGGCGGGGTATCAATCCAAACGCTGCTGCTGCTGCTGCTGCTGCTGCTGCTGCTTCTTCTTCTTCTTCTTCTTCTTCTTCTTCTTCTTCTTCTTATGTGTCATCCCAAACTGGTTTGCCATGTCAGGCCGAAGGTCCATCTAACCCACAGCAGTCCCCAACGTTCTTAGAAAATGGGCAGGGTCAGTTGGAGCTCCTGCCCAGCAGGGCTTCTGATTGGCCACTGGAGATCTGATGAGCTGTGTGGAATTTTTAAAAGGTCGCTGTGTCGGCCGTTGCCCCCACAGCACGAGGATCTTCACTGCGCGACTGGAAATCAGCCACGGCAGCCATTTTGTGGCTGGCTCCGCCTCCCGTGGCAGCCATTTTGTGGCTGGCTCCGCCTCCCGTGGCAGCCATTTTGTGGCTGGCTCCGCCTCCCGTGGCAGCCATTTTGTGGCTGGCTCCACCTCCCGTGGCAGCCATTTTGGGGCTGTGTCAGAATTCAGAGGTGGCCACGGGCCCAAAAAGGTTGGGGACCCCGATCTAACCTATCTCGTGTATCCAGGCATCTCTGCACTGACGCTCACTCTGTTCGATGGTGTCACGTGGCCCCTTTTCGTTCTCCCACACACATGGTACTCAGAGGTACACTGCTTCTGAACATGGAGGTTCCATTGAGCTTTATGGCAGCGATGTTCGCTCTCAGTGGCTCAAGGATGGCCTGGGGTTTTTCCTGAGGCTAGGGCAGCCATTTTCAAAAAGCCAAGAGAGTGGGGGAGTGGTCTGGAAATACCCTCACCCAACTTCAGCTGAAATCTCTGGAGAATTAGAGAACTACCCACCAGTCGCTGTAGTTACAGGGGGCACCATTTTACAAGGGGGGGTTGACTGAATCATAGCATAGACTAGATTAGACTAGATTAGAATAGAATAGAATCACGGAAGGGACCCTAGAGGCCATCTAGTCCAACCCCCTGCTCAATGTCGGATCAGCCTAGAGCAGAGGTGTCAAACGTGCGGCCCGGGGGCTGGATCAGGCCCGCGGAGGGCTTCTGTCAGGCCCGCAGTGGAACTGGCTGTCTTCTGCGTCTTCTTCCAGTTCTGCTGCTGCTGCGTCATCGTAGGTTTGCAGCTGACAGATACACACCTGAACGGCACGCTCAAGATGGCAACGGCACAGACATTTTGATGCAATAATTCTGAGCAAGAGGTGTCAGTGATCAGACACTGTTAAATAAAGAAAATATCGCTAATGTTTTAAGCACGTTTTTATTTTAAGTAAAAAAAACCCTTTGTGTTTGTGTCCTTTATAAAGTTTATATCTCTGCTCCCTGGCATTACATTTTATGACACACACAGCCTGGGCCCAACAAAGGTCTCATTTATGTCAGGTCCGGCCCTCAGAACAGATGGGTTCGACACCCCTGGCCTAGAGCATTCCTAACAAGGGCTCATCCAGCCGCTGCTTAAAGACTGCCAGGGAGCAGGCAGCTGATTTCACCGTTGCGCAACTCTGACTGTCAAAAAGTTCTTCCTAAGATCCAGCTGGTACCGTTCCCGCCCTCATTTTAAACCCATCCTTGCGAGTTCTCTCTCCTCTGCTGCCCACAGGGACAGCTCCCTGCCCTCCTCTAAGTGACGGCCCTTCAAAGACCTCATGAGAGCCATCCTGTCCCCCTCGACCTCCTCTTCTCCAGTCTGAACATTCCCAAGTCCTTCGGCCTTTCCTGCCCCTATTGAACATGTGTAGCTGTCTTATACGGAGTCAGAACCTTGGTCCATCACAGTTGGTATTGTCTGCTCAGACTGGCAGCTGCTCCCCAGAAGAAGAAGAAGAAGAAGAAGAAGAAGAAGAAGAAGAAGAAGAAGAAGAAGAAGAAGAGAAGATTGGATTTCTACCCCACCCTTCACTACCCAGAGGAGTCTCAGAGCGGCTTACAAACTCAGGCTCAGACTGGCAGCTGGCAGCAGGCTCAGACTGGCAGCTGCTCCCCAGGGTCTCAGGCAGAAGAAGAAGAAGAAGAAGAAGAAGAAGAAGAAGATTGGATTGGATTTCTACCACACCCTTCACTACCCAGAGGAGTCTCAGAGCAGCTTACAAACTCCCTTCCCTTCCCCTCCCCACAACAGACACCCTGTGAGGCTGGCGGGGCTGAGAGAGGTCTGACAGAAACAGCTCTTTTTCGAGAACAGCTCTTGTCAGAACTACGGCTTGCCCAAGATCATCCAGCAGGTGCAAGTGGAGGAGTGAGGAATCAAAACCGATTCTCCCAGATTAGAGTCCACGCACTTAACCACCACACCAAATTGGCTCTTTGAAAGAAAGATCCTTCACACCACCGGCTGCCTCATCCTGTAAACTGGAGATGCCGGGGATTGAACCTGGGGACCTCCGGCATGCCAAGCAGAGGCTCCGCCACGGAGACGCACGGCCACTGATCTTCTCGGCGTGATCCCCCCTATAACTCTGAGGGCTCGCAAGACAAAAGTTGACGCCGTTAAGGAAACCTCCCCCCTCGCTTGTGGTTGCCACTGGGTAGGAAAAGTGTGTTTGGGAATTCTCTGTCTCTGGTCTCGAGAGCTGAGGTGTGGCTTGGTTCTAGAGCAGGAAAAAGCAATTCTATATTTAAACCCCGGCCCTCCCTGGGGCGGGAAAGGCTCAGCTTTTCCTCAGCCGCCTCCCTCGCCTCATTCTTCTCCTGCCAAGCGAGGAGGGACGGAGGGAGGGAGGGACGGAGGGAAGCCGGCCAAGTCTCGCTGCGGGCCGCGCCCTGGTCGTGCTCGAAACTGTTACAGCTTTCTGGTTGCTGAGGTGCCATTTCGTCAGGAGGAGGACGGGAAGCGCCGGAGGCCGTAACAGAAGCCGCTTGTCCCGAGAAGAACAAGGCCGGCCTCTGTGTGGCAACTCTGGGGCGTGTCTCGCTCCCCCCAGGCAGGCCCACATGTATGAAGGCCTGGGCCTCCCACAGAGAGACGCCCTCTCACGACTGACTCAGGGGGCTGGAACGGGTTGCTCACAATCGCTTTCTCTTGCACACAACATGATTGTCTCCCGACCCTCGCCCTTGAGTCACAAGTCCACAACTGTCTGCCGGAGCGACGGATCCCGGCCTGCAGTGGTGGATCTGTACGGCACTACGTTTGTGTGGGACGGCTGCCATGCACGCCCAAGCTGGAAGCACCACCCGGTTTATTTGCAGCTCTACACACCTTCCTGCCAACCTAGCAGTTCGAAAGCAAGAAATTGCAAGTAGATAAATAGGTACCACTTTGGTGGGAAGGTAACAGCGTTCCGTGCGCCTTGGTGTTTAGTCATGCCAGCCACATGACCACGGAAACGTCTTCGGACAGCGCTGGCTCTTCGGCTTTGAAACGGAGATGAGCACCGCAACCCTAGAGTCGGATACGACTGGCTTTCGAGCAAGGGAACCTTTACCTTTACCTTCCCAAAGCTGACTGCTGAGATACGGCTCGCCTCTGAGTTGCGCTGTTTGCAAACAGAGCCTCATCCAAGGCTCACCCCCAGATTGCTCACAAGAAGGACTCCGGCACAAGGCCAGCTGCAGCACACAGGTCCTAGTGCGTGCCGGAGTGGTTGTGTTTGCACTGGACTATTGGTATAGGAGCTCACAAGGAGGAAATGGCATGTGTGCGTGAGAGTATAGATCTATGGTGCGGCCTCATTTGGAATACTATGTACAATTCTGGTGGTGGAGAGAGCTGACAGAGAGAACTTTTTCTCCCACTCCTGAAAGACTGGAACTCGAGTGAAGTGGATGGGCAGTAGGTTCAGGACGGACAGAAGGAAAAACCACTTTACACGGAGAGTGGTTAAAATGTGGGATTCGCTGCCAGGGGATGTAGTGATGGCCCCAGGAATGAACAGCTTTAAAGGGGGATTAGATAGATTCATGGAGGATAAGTCTATCAATGGCTGCTAGCCACAGTGACTGAGGGGAACCTCCACATTCAGAGGCACTAATCCTCTGCATCCCAGGAGGTGACATCAGGGGAAGGCCTCGGCCTCAATGCCCTGTGGTTAACTCTGCAAAGGAACTGGTTGTCCAATGCGTGAGACAGGATGCTGGACTATTTGGACCACTGGTCTGATCCAGCAGGGTTTTTCTGATGTTCTAATGAAAATGTTGGCCTCTGTGTCCTGTTGTTGGCTGTCCAGAGGAACTGGTTGGCCGCTGTGTGAGACAGGATGCTGGACTAGATGGACTACTGGTCTAATCCAACAGGGCTCTTCTGATGTTCTTATGAAGGCCTTGGCCTCTATGCCCTGTTGTTGGCCTGCTGGAGGAACTGGTTGGCCACTGTGTGAGACAGGAGGCTGGACTAGATGGACCCTCACTGGCCTGATCCAGCAGGGCTCTTCTGATGTTCTTACCAGGAGAAGGCCTCCGCCTCTCTGCCCTATTGCTGGCTCTCCAGACGAACTGGTTGGCCACTGTGTGAGACAGGATGCTGGACTAGATGGACCTCTGGTCTGATCCGGCAGGGCTCTTCTGATGTTCTTAGGAAGGCCTTGGTCTCTGTGCCCTGTTGCTGGCCCTCCAGAGGAGCTGGTTGGCCACTGTGTGAGACAGGATGCTGGACTAGATGGACCTCTGGTCTGATCCGGCAGGGCTCTTCTGATGTTCTTAGGAAGGCCTTGGTCTCTGTGCCCTGTTGTTGGCCCTCCTGAGGAACTGGTAGGCCACCGTGAGATAGGATGCTGGACTAGCTGGACCTTTGGTCTGATCCAGCAGCACATAGATGTTCTTATGAGTCATAGCATGACATAGTGGCTCAGTTGCTGTGTCGGGATGTGGGATTCCTCTGTTTTTCCATGTGACTAAGAATCTCACTGGGTAGACCCCGAAGAAGCCATTTTCTGCAGCCCAAGATACTGATCCAGGATTTCTCTGAGGAAAATAGCTCTCTGGACAAAACGGTTGCAAATATGAGATATGCACAGGAACGTGATCTTGGGTTGCTGTAAGGCTAGTCCCCCAAATCCAGGAAGCCTGTTTTGCATATTGGGCAAATAGGTTGCTAATTATGCAAATCCAGCACATTAACTGCTGTGTTTATCTGCCAGGTTGCTTTGCATCTCTTCCTCTTAATTGGCACAAAAAGCTGGGGAAGAATAACAGGAAATGTTTCTTCCACTTGTCCTTCACTCAGGCTAGAATTTGCTCGGGCTCCCCTCTGAGACAACGCCTAAGTTGGTCTGGGGTAGAGAGAAAGATGGCGCCGGGTGCTGCTGGGCTCTGGTGTGGTGATGCCAGCTAGGGTTGCTAACCTCCAGGCGGGGGCTGGAGATCTCCAGGTGATAGAGGAGGAGGAGGAGGAGATTGGATTTATACCCCTCCCTTCACTACCTGAAGGAATCTCAGAGCTGCTTACGATCCCTTTCCCTTCCCACCATAGACACTCTGTGAGGTAGGTGGTGCTGAGAGAGCTCTTTGGAGGGGACTGCTCTTGAGAGAACAGCTCTGAAAGAACTTGAGACTGACCCAGGGTCACACCAGGAGCTGCATGTGGAGGAGTGTGGAATCAAACCCAGTTCTACCAGATTAGAGTCCGTGTTCCTAACCACTGTGCCAAACTGGATCTGGCTGAACTGGAGAACAGAATCATAGAATCATAGACTGTTAGAGTTGGAAGGGACCTTGCAGGTCATCTAGTCCAACCCCTGTCCTCTACAGGAGCATAGCCAAAAGATAGTCCTACAACATACCCCAAAGATGGTCGTCCAGCCTCCGCTTGAAAACGTCCAGGGAAGGAGCATCTACCACCTCCCGAGGCAGTCTGTTCCACTGCTCAACCACCCTTACAGTTAGGAAGTTTCTCCTGATATTTAGCCGGTATCAATTCCCTGGTAATTTCCACCCGTTAGATCTAGTCTTGCAATCCGGAGCAAGAGAGAATAGATCTGCTCCAGCTTCTCCATGACAGCCCTTCAGATATTTGAAGACTGCCATCATGTCCCCTCTAAGCCTTCTCTTTCCCAGGCTAAACATACCCAACTCTTCCAGCGTTTCCTCATAAGACTTGGATTCCAACCCTCTCACCATCCTGGTCGCCCTCTTCTGGACACGCTCGAGCTTATCAACGTCCTTCCTAAAATTTGATGCCCAACACTGGAAAATGGCCACTTTGGAAGGTGAACCTCATCGCGTTATACTCCATCGAAGTCCCTCTTCTCCCTGCTTAGGCTCCACCACCCCAAATCTCCAGGTATTTCCCCGCCTGGAGCTGGTCACCCTAGCAACAGCTGTATGTAGAGTTACTAGCTCCAAGCTGGGAAATTCCTGGAGATTTGGGGAGTGGAGTCCGGGGAGGGTGGGGTTGGGGAGGGGACGGCCTTTGGTGGGATACAATGCTGTTCAGTCCACCTTCCAAAGCCGCCATTTCCTCCAGGAGAACAGGTCTCTCGCCTGGAGTTCAATTGTAAACCAAGGAGATCTCCTGCCAGCACCTGGAGGATCAAATACCATATAATAGTCCAGTGTAAGTTCAATGTAAGCCTACGGTGTTTGTTCTGTTGGACTCATTTGTTCACCGCGGTCCCTCAGATTTATTGTTGACCGCCTGGAAGACGGCAGCCTAGCAGTACGTGGCTCCACATTTGGTCCATCGGTGTGGAAGAAAGAGGTCCCGTGTGGGAGGTCCTTGTCTGTTTTTCTCCCAGGTCTTGAGAGTGCCATCCTAAAATCATTTTCTAAGCCCCACGGAATAGGCCCGAGGCGAGTCAAATCATTAAGGCTGGAGACGGGTTCCCCTGGAGAAAATGGCTGCTTTGGAGGAGGGATTCTGTGGCGTTGTGCCCAAAACCCAAAACTGGCAATCCTAAGAAAGATGTAAGCTTCCCAGAACTCCTTGGAGGAAGGAAGTGATGAAAAATGTAATCGATAAGTAAATACGGATGTTTTCTCTGTGTTAACTGCATAAGAACAGGTCTGTTCTTCCTCGAACAGCGTTCCTCAGGCCTGGGGGAAAAACCAGATCCAGCAGGAGCCACATGCAGACCGTCAAGATTTCCCCCTGGCCACCATTTTCAAGATGTTTAAATGGCTTCCCCCCAAATCTACTTCTCATAGCAGTGCTCAGTTTTGGTGCAGGTCCATAAACAACGTGTAGCGGAAGGAAAGGAGGAATGGAGGAAGGGAGGGAGGGAGGGAGGAAGGAAGGAATTCCTGTATAATGGAAGGTTGAAGAAGGAAGGAAGGAAGGAAGGAAGGAAGGAAGGAAGGAAGGAAGGAAGGAAGGAAGGAAGGAAGGAAGGAATTCCTATGGAAGGAAGGGAGGGAGGGAGGGAGGGAGGACTCCTGTGTAATGGAAGGTTGCTGTAGGAAGGAAGGAAGGATGGAAGGAAGGAAGGAAGGAAGGAAGGAAGGAAGGAAGGAAGGAAGGAAGGAAGGAAGGAAGGAGAAGGAAGGAATTCCTGTATCAAGGAAGGTTGAAGAAGGAAGGAAGGAAGGAAGGAAGGAAGGAAGGAAGGAAGGAAGGAAGGAAGGAAGGAAGGAAGGAAGGAAGGAATTCTTGTATCATGGAAGGAAGGAAGGAAGAAGGAATTCCTGTATAATGGAAGGTTGAAGGAAGGAAGGAAGGAAGGAAGGAAGGAAGGAAGGAAGGAAGGAAGGAAGGAAGGAAGGAAGGAAGGAAGGAAGGAATTCCTGTATCATGGAAGGTTGAAGAAGGAAGGAAGGAATTCCTGTATCATGGAAGGTTGGAAGAAGGAAGGAAGGAATTCCTGTATCATGGAGGAAGGAAGGAAGAAGGAAGGAAGGAAGGAAGGAAGGAAGGAAGGAAGGAAGGAAGGAAGGAAGGAAGGAAGGAAGGAAGGAAGGAAGGAAGGAAGGAAGGAAAAGATTTGTGCTGGTCTGACTTTTAGGGGTCCCTCATTTTCCTTTGTACCTGATGGTTGGTTAGAAGGGAATAGAATATGTGGCTAGGATGGAGGAGGAAACAGTGTGTGGGGGATTGATCTTCCCAGGTTTACCTCTGGCACCTGAAATATTTTCCCTTATAATATTTTGAGGAGAGAAAGACTGTGGTCTCAGGTGGCCAGACTAGCCAGTGACGGCCTGGAAATTGACAGGAGTCCGTGGGGAGGCATGCCATAACTGACAGTTTGGCGTCACTTCCAGGAACCCTGGAATTGGTGTCTAGGAATCGCCAGCAACTGTGTGGTAAAACCCATCGAGCGGGTCGCCTGGCAACCCTGCCTCAGGCCTCTAGAAAGCTGAAACTAATTACACGTCTTCCATCCACTAGGTAATGTCACCCAATTTGGCTCTTTGGGGCTTGCAAGTGCACTTTTGGAAATTGTTTTCCAGTTTTCAAAAAATAATCATCGGCTTGTTGTCCTGCTGCCCTGGGTATTCCAGATTGAGGTCAGGTCATAGGAACAGAGGTGGGGCACTTCATGTGCTCTTGTTCCCCCGTACATAATATGTTGGAGTGATTTCAGTCAGGCCCGTAGCTACGGTGGGGGCTCTTGGGGGCTCTGCCCCCTTTCTTAAAGGCTCAGCCCCCCGCCCCCGAATTTCTCTTGTAAATGCTTTTTTCAATCATTTTAAAACATTTCTTTAAAGGTGCGTGCTCCTTGAAGCAGAGTGGGGGACTGCAGTTGACTAATTCCCGCACTGAGCAAGGAGGTTGGTGTAGGTGACCTCTAGGGTCCCTTCTAGCTCTGTGTCATGAAACCGGTCTTCTTTCAGTGTTTTTCTGCCTAAGCGTTAGCTTTCTTGACTACAGAAGTCATCATCCCCACCTGCCGTCTTGTTATCCAAACTGTTGCTTAGACTGTCGGAAGTGATTAACTTGCCGCAGCTGAGAACTGTCATCTAAAGTGGTTGACAGCTTGCAGCTTAGAGATCTAGCCTGGCAACAGCTTTCTGTTGGCTAAATGGTTACTAGGCTAAGGGTAATTGCTAGCATAAGAACACCTATGTAGAACAGACAGCTTGAGAAGATTCAGAGAGAGAGGCATCGCTGAGTCATAATAAATCGTGGCAAATGGGGTTCAATGTGGCCAAGTGCAAAGTGATGCACATTGGAGCCAAAAATCCTAAATATAAATACATGTTGATGGGGTCTGAACTGGCAGAGACGGACCAAGAGAGAGATCTTGGAGTCGTAGTGGATAACTCAATGAAAATGTCTAGACAGTGTGTAGCTGCAATAAAGAAGGCCAACGCTATGCTGGGGATTATTAGGAATGGAATTGAAAACAAATCAGCCAGTATCATCATGCCCCTGTATAAATCATTGGTGCGACCTCATTTGGAATACTGTGTCCAGTTCTGGTCACCACATCTCAAAAAGGATATTATAGCATTGGAAAAAGTGCAGAGAAGGGCAACTAGAATGATAAAAGGGTTGGAACACCTTCCCTATGAAGAAAGGTTAAAACGCTTGGGGCTCTTTAGCCTGGAGAAACGACAGCTGAGGGGTGACATGATTGAGGTTGATAAGATTATGAATGGGATTGAGCAGGTTGAGAAAGAAGTACTTTTCTCCCTTTCTCACAATACAAGAACTCCTGGGCACTCCATGAAATTGCTGAGCAGTCAGGTTAGAACAGAAAAAAGGAAATACTTCTTCACCCAAAGAGTGATTAACATATGGAATTCACTGCCACAGGAGGTGGTGGCAGCTACAAGCATGGACAGTTTCAAGAGGGAATTAAATAAACATAAGGAGCAGAAGTGCATCAGTGGCTATTAGCCACAAGGTATAGATAGGGACTCTCAGTCTGGGGCAGGTGATGCACTCTATTCTTGGTGCTGGAGGGGGCAGCCGTGGGAGGGCTTCTATGTCCTGGCCCCACTGCTGGACCTCCTGATGGCACCTGGTATATTTTGGCCGCTGTGTGACAGAGTGTTGGACTAGATGGGCCATTGGCCTGATTCAACATTGGCTTCTCTTATGTTCTTATGTTCTTATGTTCACAAGCCACAAAATCCGGGCTACGAGCCTGATTTCCCTGGTGCCGATACGGAGTTAAGTGACGCACAGGGCATAGAAGGTGGGCATCTTCTGCTTTACGCCGCACTGCAAGGCAGGTCTGGGTGAACAGGTAGCAAACCGAGAAGAGAGGGGAGGGAAGAGTCAGGTAGAAGAACAAGTAAGGTGAAGATTCGGGCGGTTCAGGAAACAGGCGCCGGGGCGGGCCCGGCTGAGAACCTACTCTGCATATGGAAATTCCCAAGTTCAGCCCCCACCCCCCACCCCGGCATCTCCAGGACTCTAAGAGGATCTCAGGAGCCGGTGCCGGGACCGAGCTCTCTCTGCCCCAGGCCCAGAGAGCTTGTTACTAGTCAGAGAAGACAACATTGGGATGCTGAACAGTCATAACCTGAAGAAAAAATGACCTGTTTGTTGGCGTGGTTGCTGTAACTAATCTCGACGGACAGACAAATGACAGGTTTTGGGGATTTTCGGGGCCAAATGCCAGCTTGGAGATTTTTCAAGGCTGTCCCCGCTTCTGGTGCCTGGCTGTCTGGTTTAGAGGTCAGAGGGAGGGGGAGAGGAAAGAGAGAATGATTCATGGGGATTTTGGTATTTTGCTCCCAGCCTGTCTTTGGTACCAGAAGTGTATCCTGGACTAGGGGAGGGAAGGCGGCCCGGTACACAGTCCGATCTCATCAGATCTTGAAAGCTAAGCAGGGTCGGTCTTTGGATGGGTGACCACCAAGGAAGGCTCTGCAGAGGAAGGTAATGGCAATGGTCACCTCGAGACTGGACTACTGCAGTGCTCTCTACATGGGGCTGCCCTTGTCGCAACTCCGGAGGCTGCAGCTGGTTCAAAATGCGGGCGTCCAGGCTGTTGATGGGCCTCCCTATGCGAGAGCACATCCAGCCTGTGCTGAAGGCACTACACTGGCTGCCAATAGCATACTGGATTCGCTTCAAGGCGCTGGTTTTGACCTTTAAAGTCCTCTATGGTCTGCGGCCTGCCTACCTGAGAGACCACCTTTCCCCACACGTTCCCCAGAGAGCACTGAGGTCGGGGTCTCAAAACCAGACTGGCCTCTACCAGGGTCAGAGCCTTCTCAGTGGCGGCTCCACACTGGTGGAATGAGCTCCCTGGAAGACATCAGGGCCCTGCGGGATCTCCTACAGTTCCTCAGGGCCTGTAAAACGGAGCTCTTCCACCAGGCCTTTGATCAGGAGCCGCTACTAATAACAACTGAATTGTTGAGGCCCTCTCTGTCAACATCAGCGCCCAACAGCTGGGACGTACGGGACACCGCTTTCGGCCATATTTTTTTGCCACCACCTGAACATGGCCTACTTGAGATGTTACCGCCATCAGCACTTTACCTGGATTTGTGATCTGTTATGTTCATGATGTGGTGGCTCAAGTGGTTAAGACGCTGAACTGCAGGCTGTGGAAGGTCAGTAGTTCGACAGTTCGAGACCCGGGTGCCGCATGACAGGGTGAGCTCCTTTCTCTAGTTCCAGCTCCTGCCAGCCTAGCAGTTCGAAAGCAAGAAATTGCAAGTAGATAAATAGGTACCACTTCGGTGGGAAGGTAACAGCGTTCCGTGCACCTTGGTGTTTGGTCATGCCGGCCACATGACCACGGAAACGTCTTCGGACAGCGCTGGCTCTTCGGCTTGGAAACGGAGATGAGCACCGCAACCCTAGAGTCGGATTCGACTGGCTTTCGAGCAAGGGAACCTTTACCTTTACCTATGTTTTATAATGTTGAATCGTGCCAATGCATCTGTGTTTTAATCTATTTTAGTTTTTAACGTAAGCTTCGCTGAGCCTGCCTTGGCAGGGGGGGCAGGATATACGTCGAATTAAACAAACAAACAAATAAACAACCTCTGCTTCTTACTTGCCTTGAAAGCCCCTTACTGGGCTGGTCACAAGTTGTCTGTAACTTGATAGAACTGTACACACACGAATCTTGGACTGTAGCCAGAGGCGGATGAAGGCTCCCTGGTGCCCTCTAAGCATTGACCAATCTCGGTGCCCCCCTCCTTTCCACACTGACCAGTGTTCCCTCTAAGCTGAGTTAGTGTGAGCTAGCTCACAGTTTTTTAGCCTCTGGCTCACACATTTTTCACTTAGCTCAGGAGGGAGGGCTCCAGAGCAAACTAATTTATGGAGAAGCCAAATCGCTCGCTCACAACCTTAATGCCAGTCACTCACAAGGTAGAATTTTTGCTCACAGGACTCCGCAGCTTAGAGGAAGCATTAACACTGACCCCCAGTCCATTTTAGTCCTTGACCTGTCTGACCAGATATACAATGCAGGTTGCAGGAATGCAAAAATTTATTCATATGATAACATAGGGTTGCCAAGTTGAAATTTACTTACAGCGGGGGAGTCCCGCGTTGTTTCGGGAGACCGTGCGCGCACGCAGAGCGTACGCACCGCCGTGATGATGCCACCCAGAAGTGATGTCATTGCGTTGGCACGTTGGGGGCGGGGCCACTAGGATTCGAAGGAAAACCATAGAGTTTTTCCTCAAATCATTGAGCGTCCAACTTGGCCAGCGTGATGATGTCACCTCCGGGTGACATCATCATGCTGGGGACGTGTGCCGGAAGGGGGTGGAGTTCCCCTCGGGGCCCGAGGGGACTTGGCAAGCCTATGATAACACAATATATACTGTACAAACTAAGCCAAGCTTTGCCTACATAAAGTTTTACAAAAATGCAATATAACATCTATTTTTAATATTTCACATGTCTCAAAGTTCCAATATTCATGACCTGAAAGGCATTTTTCTACATTTTTTCCACCCTTTTCCCAACTTTGTGGTGTCCCCTTTGGCCCTGGTGCACCTGCTTAGTCTGCTTAATGGTTAATCTACCACTGATTGTAGCATAATAAGGAAAGGCACAGATGTGGGGGAAGGTTTAGCTTCCCTTTTGCAGTTAATTCATCAATTCCTACTTAAAAATAGCTGGGCACACTTGTTCTTCCCGTGTAAGTTGCTGGATTTGTCTAAGGACACCTTGATCCTTCGATATATCAAGTTCTCAACATAGTACCCCTTTGTGGATAGTTAAATCCAGAAATTCGGGGCATGGCCTGACAAGACAGAGCTTTCTACAAACCCTAGGTCTGCAGGAAATCTGAAAACTAAAAATAAATAAAGACATTGGGGGGTGTGAAAGATAAAGGTAAAGGTTCCCTTGCTCGAAAGCCAGTCGAATCCGACTCTAGGGTTGCGGTGCTCATCTCCGTTTCAAAGCCGAAGAGCCAGCGCTGTCCGAAGACGTTTCCGTGGTCATGTGGCTGGCATGACTAAACACCAAGGTGCACAGAACGCTAATCCCCCTAAATTATAGAAGCCATGCCTATAGCTTTAAGAAACAAATGCCCTCTCAGTGGCCATTGTGGCTTGTTGCTATGCAACCCACAAAGGTATTGCCAGCCTTCAAGCTTTGGTTTCTGTCGGCAGAGAGAGGGGGCAACGTCCTTTCCAGAGCTGTTTTTGTCTTTTGAAAGAGGAGTCATCAGGCCAGGCCTGACAGCAACCAACCACTAGGGCAACTTGATACCATGTGATTTGCATGACTCACCCAGGACTAGCCGCTTGCTACTGTTCAACAGAAGCTGCCCCATGAAAACCAGGGTTGTGAAGTAGTTAAAGGGGCCATTGGACTCAAACTTTGTTCTGTTGCTTCAGGCCAACATGGTTGGTTACCCACCTGAATTTAGGGCCTTGGTAGAGGAAAGTCTCTGGTTCAGTCCAGGGCATCCAGGTAAAGGATCTCAAAGCAGTAAGTGGTGAGAAACAGCTTTCTCTGCTGGAGAAGTTAGTAAGGCCGCTAGGGAGCTCAATAGTCTGACATGGCACCAGACCACCAAAATCCAGGCCTTGTTCATCTGTATTAGACAGAGAAACTGTTGCGCTTTAAAGTCTAGCTAAATTATTACAGATCATCAGGATCCGTAGGAAATACAGAACTTCTGCCAGCCCTGCATGGGGAAATTCCTGGCGATTTTGGGGGCGGAGCCTGGGGAGGGCGGGGCTTGGGGAAGGGAGGGATCTCACCGGGATAAAATGCCACAGAGCCCACCCTCCGAAGCCCACCCATTTTCTCCAGGGGAACTCATTTCTGTTGCCTGGAGATCAGGTGTAATAGTGTAATAACAGAGAGCCAGTTTGGTGTAGTGTTTCCCCACTCTTCCACATGCTGATGTGGCCTTGGGTCAGTCACAAGTTCTCTCAGAGCTGTTCTCTCAAGAGCAGTCCTCGAAGGAGCACTCTCAGCCCCACCGACCTCACAGGGTGTCTCTGGCGGGGAGGGGAAGGGAAAGGAGATTGCGAGCCAGTCTGGGACTCCTTTGGGTAGTGAAGGGCGGGGTAGAAATCCAATCTCTTCTCTTCTCTTCTTCTCTCAGAGCTGTTCTCTCAAGAGCAGTCCTCGAAGGAGCTCTCCCAGCCCCACCGACCTCACAGGTTGTCTATGGCGGGGAGGGGAAGGGAAAGGAGATTGCGAGCCAGTCTGGGACTCCTTTGGGTAGCGAAGGGCGGGGTAGAAATCCAATCTCTTCTCTTCTTCTCTTCTCTCAGAGCTGTTCTCTCAAGAGCAGTCCTCGAAGGAGCTCTCTCAGCCCCACCGACCTCACAGGGTGTCTGTGGTGGGGAGGGGAAGGGAAAGGAGATTGTGAGTCGCTCTGAGACTCCTTTGGGTAGTGAAGGGCAGGGTAGAAATCCAATCTCTTCTCTTCTTCTCTTCTCTCAGAGCTGTTCTCTCAAGAGCAGTCCTCGAAGGAGCTCTCTCAGCCCCACTGACCTCACAGGGTGTCTGTGGTGGGGAGGGGAAGGGAAAGGAGATTGCGAGTCGCTCTGAGACTCCTTTGGGTAGTGAAGGGCGGGGTAGAAATCCAATCTCTTCTCTTCTTCTCTTCTCTCAGAGCTGTTCTCTCAAGAGCAGTCCTCGAAGGAGCTCTCTCAGCCCCACCGACCTCACAGGGTGTCTGTGGCGGGGAGGGGAAGGGAAAGGAGATTGCGAGCCGCTCTGAGACTCCTTTGGGTAGTGAAGGGCGGGGTAGAAATCCAATCTCTTCTCTTCTCTTCTTCTCTCAGAGCTGTTCTCTCAAGAGCAGTCCTCGAAGGAGCTCCCTCAGCCCCACCGACCTCACAGGGTGTCTGTGGCGGGGAGGGGAAGGGAAAGGAGATTGCGAGCCGCTCTGAGACTCCTTTGGGTAGTGAAGGGCGGGGTAGAAATCCAATCTCTTCTCTTCTTCTCTTCTCTCAGAGCTGTTCTCTCAAGAGCAGTCCTCGAAGGAGCTCTCTCAGCCCCACTGACCTCACAGGGCGTCTGTGGTGGGGAGGGGAAGGGAAAGGAGATTGCGAGCCGCTCTGAGACTCCTTTGGGTAGTGAAAGGCGGGGTAGAAATCCAATCTCTTCTCTTCTTCTCTTCTCTCAGAGCTGTTCTCTCAAGAGCCGTCCTCGAAGGAGCTCTCTCAGCCCCACCGACCTCACAGGGTGTCTGTGGTGGGGAGGGGAAGGGAAAGGAGATTGCGAGTCGCTCTGAGACTCCTTTGGGTAGTGAAGGGCGGGGTAGAAATCCAATCTCTTCTCTTCTTCTCTTCTCTCAGAGCTGTTCTCTCATGAGCCGTCCTCAAAGGAGCTCTCTCAGCCCCACTGACCTCACAGGGCGTCTGTGGTGGGGAGGGGAAGGGAAAGGAGATTGCGAGTCGCTCTGAGACTCCTTTGGGTAGTGAAGCGTGGGGTAGAAATCCAATCTCTTCTCTTCTTCTCTTCTCTCAGAGCAGTTCTCTCAAGAGCCGTCCTCAAAGGAGCTCTCTCAGCCCCACTGACCTCACAGGGCGTCTGTGGTGGGGAGGGGAAGGGAAAGGAGATTGCGAGTCGCTCTGAGACTCCTTTGGGTAGTGAAGGGTGGGGTAGAAATCCAATCTCTTCTCTTCTCTTCTTCTCTCAGAGCTGTTCTCTCAAGAGCAGTCCTCGAAGGAGCTCTCCCAGCCCCACCGACCTCACAGGTTTTCTATGGCGGGGAGGGGAAGGGAAAGGAGATTGCGAGCCAGCTCTGAGACTCCTTTGGGTAGTGAAGGGCGGGGTAGAAATCCAATCTCTTCTCTTCTTCTCTTCTCTCAGAGCTGTTCTCTCATGAGCCGTCCTCAAAGGAGCTCTCTCAGCCCCACTGACCTCACAGGGCGTCTGTGGTGGGGAGGGGAAGGGAAAGGAGATTGCGAGTCGCTCTGAGACTCCTTTGGGTAGTGAAGGGTGGGGTAGAAATCCAATCTCTTCTCTTCTTCTCTTCTCTCAGAGCTGTTCTCTCAAGAGCCGTCCTCAAAGGAGCTCTCTCAGCCCCACCGACCTCACAGGGTGTCTGTGGTGGGGAGGGGAAGGGAAAGGAGATTGCGAGCCGCTCTGAGACTCCTTTGGGTAGTGAAGGGCGGGGTAGAAATCCAATCTCTTCTCTTCTTCTCTTCTCTCAGAGCTGTTCTCTCATGAGCCGTCCTCAAAGGAGCTCTCTCCAGCCCCACTGACCTCACAGGGCGTCTGTGGTGGGGAGGGGAAGGGAAAGGAGATTGCGAGTCGCTCTGAGACTCCTTTGGGTAGTGAAGGGTGGGGTAGAAATCCAATCTCTTCTCTTCTTCTCTTCTCTCAGAGCTGTTCTCTCAAGAGCCGTCCTCAAAGGAGCTCTCTCAGCCCCACCGACCTCACAGGGTGTCTGTGGTGGGGAGGGGAAGGGAAAGGAGATTGCGAGCCGCTCTGAGACTCCTTTGGGTAGTGAAGGGTGGGGTAGAAATCCAATCTCTTCTCTTCTTCTCTTCTCTCAGAGCTGTTCTCTCATGAGCCGTCCTCGAAGGAGCTCTCTCAGCCCCACTGACCTCACAGGGCGTCTGTGGCGGGGAGGGGAAGGGAAAGGAGATTGCGAGTCGCTCTGAGACTCCTTTGGGTAGTGAAGCGTGGGGTAGAAATCCAATCTCTTCTCTTCTCTCTCTTCTCTCAGAGCAGTTCTCTCAAGTGCCGTCCTCAAAGGAGCTCTCTCAGCCCCACTGACCTCACAGGGCGTCTGTGGTGGGGAGGGGAAGGGAAAGGAGATTGCGAGTCAGCTCTGAGACTCCTTTGGGTAGTGAAGGGCAGGGTAGAAATCCAATCCTCTTCTCTTCTTCTCTTCTCTCAGAGCTGTTCTCTCATGAGCCGTCCTCAAAGGAGCTCTCTCAGCCCCACCGACCTCACAGGGTGTCTGTGGTAGGGAGGGGAAGGGAAAGGAGATTGCGAGCCGCTCTGAGACTCCTTCGGGTAGTGAAGGGCGGGGTATAAGTCCAATCGCGTCTTCTTCTTCGAGCGGGAGATCACCAGGCACCGCCTGGAGTTTGGCAACCCTGTGCCTGGAATGGACCAAGGCTATACACCTGGGTGGAGACTTGGAGAGCAGCGTTCATTCGAAAACGCTTTTGCAAGGCGGGACGTGAAACACTCTTTCAGTTCAGGCTTAAGAGGCCGGGGAGAGGTTCCAATCCACCCCGGCAAGGAGGTGACCAGACAGCCATCATTAATCTGGATTGAAAAGGGTGTCATGTTGGGTGCCCGGGGAATGGCTTCGTGCCCTCCGTGACGGGCCTTGACGGAGACGAAATAAAAAGCTGCAGAGAAGCCGTTTGCCTTGCCTCCTTCCCCCGCGCGGCCCCGTAGCGAAGGCGGCACACACCTGGAACACAAAAGAAACACCTACTCGCTCTCAGCTACACACACAAAACGTCATTCCAGCTCACCTGATGGTGTTCTGGGCCCGCCCACCTCTTGGGAAGAGTGCCCATTTAACCGCACCGTTGGCTTTTTGCTGTGTGCTACTCCGTAGGGTAGTTCGAACCTAGCAGTTCGAAAGCAAGAAATTGCTAGTAGATAAATAGGTACCACTTCAGTGGGAAGGTCACAGCGTTCCGTGCGCCTTGGTGTTTAGTCATGCCGGCCACATGACCACGGAAACGTCTTCGGACAGCGCTGGCTCTTCGGCTTTGAAACGGAGATGGGCACCGCAACCCTAGAGTCCGATTCGACTGGCTTTCGAGCAAGGGAACCTTTACCTTTACCTTACTCCGTAGGGGCATTCTAAGAACGTGAATGCACTGGGTTAATTGCAATTGAATCGCCCTAAACTCGAGAGCAAATGCAACTTTCACACCCTCCCCAGCGGGGACACAATATTATGAGAATCTGCTGCAGCCGGCCGAGGGTCGCCAACCTCCAGGAGGCTATTTTTTAAAACAATTATGCTTATTATTTATGGATTTGCTTTATTCAGCGCTCCTTTCGTTAAACCGGGAGAGCGGGCCTGCCATAGTTCTGGCACAGCTGTCCTTGAAAAGGAGCTGTTTCTGTCAGAGCTCTCTCAGCCCCACCTGCTTCCCAGGGCGTGAGCCGAGCGATTTGGCCACTGCATAAATTAGTTTGCTCTGGAGCCCTCCTTCCTGAGCTAAGATGAACATGGGGGAGCCGGAGGCTAAAAAACTGGGAACTAGCTCACACTAACTCGGCTTAAGAGGGAACACCACTCACAGGCAAAGTTCCCTCTAAGCTGTGGAGGCTTGTGAGCAAGAATTCTACTTTGTGAGCTACTGGCACTAAAGTTGTGAGCGAGCGCTTTGGCTACTGGAGACTGGACAACCATCTTTTGGGTATGTTGTAGGTATGTAGGGGTTTCGCTGTGTTCCTGCAGAGTGCAGGGGTTGGACTAGATGGCCTGCAAGGTCCTTCCAACTCTAACATTCTATGATTCTATGATTCATGCATAAATTAGTTTGCTCTGGAGCCCTCCTTCCTGAGCCGAGACAAAAATGTGTGAGCCGGAGGCTAAAAGCTGTGAGCTAGCTCACACTAACTCAGCTTAGAGGGGACACCGCTCACAGGGTGTCTGTCTGTGGGGAGAGGAAGGGAAAGGAGTTTGTCAGCCGCTCTGAGACTCCTTTGGGTAACGAATCCAATCCAATCTCTTCTTTTCTCCAGTCTCCATCCCCACATCCACAGGAATTACTCCACCTGGAGTTGGCAACCCAAGCTGCCTGTCACTTTAATACAAAGCACGGTGCATTACTTCCTCCTAGCTTGTCCCACTGGGCCAGTTTGCCTTCCATGTTATATTCAGAAAAAAGACAGCAGAAGTCTGACTCCGGCAGAGGCTGCCCCAATTTGCCCCTTGGGGAAGAGATGGGGGGGGGGTGAGCCAAGAAACACAGCTGAGTCAGCTTAATACCTGCCGTTCCCCGTCCCCCCTTCCCCACGCGGCTCTCTGGGGCCGGCCAAGTGTGCTCTGAAGAAGCCCCGACATGCCAAAGGATTCCCGGGAGCCATTCCAAAAACCCCATACTAATTAGTTCCTAGCGTCACATAATCCGCACTCAGACAGGAACATCTAAGCGCATCCCGCACGATGCACCCGGCTGACTCTCCTCCAAGTCTTCCAGAGAGGTTTGCAGCTTAGATCCTCTCCAGGGAACATGGGCTATGGAAAGTACTGGGTTCCGTGCCTCATGACTCGGACAAGGACATCTGAGAAGGCACGTTTATTCCTACTTCACACAACAAACAGCAACGGCCGGAGGCCAACTTTATACAGAAACGGGGGGGGACGGGACTCCCCACAGTCTCATTGGTGGGTTTGAATCTCCCGCCAATGTTCCCACTGGCTCTCTTTTTGCAAACTCAGGAGCCTAGTCCCTATTGTTCTCAGGAACAGAGCTCGGCCGCCTTTTCCTGCTCTCGTTCCTGGTCTTAGGACATAACAGGCTAGTTTCATCTCCCTCCGTGAACGAGTCTATTTACTTTATTGCCCGGGGAGGGTAGAGGAGCTGCGGTGGCTCAAGTGGTTAAGACGCTGAACTGCAGGCTGTGGAAGGTCAGTAGTTCAGCAGTTCGAGACCCGGGTCCAGCCGCATGACGGAGTGAGCTCCCGTCTCTAGTTCCAGCTCCTGCCAACCTAGCCGTTCGAAAGCAAGAAATTGCAAGTAGATAAATAGGTACCACTTCGGTGGGAAGGGAACAGCGTTCCGTGCGCCTTGGTGTTTAGTCATGCCGGCCACATGACCACGGAAACGTCTTCGGACAGCGCTGGCTCTTCGGCTTTGAAACGGAGATGAGCACCGCAACCCTAGAGTCGGATTTGACTGGCTTTCGAGCAAGGGAACCTTTACCTTTACCTTTTACCGGGGAGGGTGGAGTTTAGGGAGAGGAAGGAACTCGGCCGGGATGGAATGCCACTCTAGGGTTTCATAGAGTCATAGAATCCTAGAGTTGGAAGGGACCTCCAGGGTCATCTAGTCCAGCCCCCTGCACAATGCAGGAAATTCACAAATACCTCCCCCCTCCACACCCACAGTGACTGCTGCTCCACACCCAGAAGATGACAAAAAGCCTTCAGGATCCCCGGCCAAACTGGCCTGGAAAAAAATGGCTTCCTGACCTCAAAGTGATGACCAGCATTTCCCTGGGCGTGTAAGAAAGGGCCACGAGAACTAAGCACTGAGGCAACCCGTCCTGCCCTCCCCCTCGCGATCTGCCTAAATTCACACAATCAGCATTGCTGTCAGATGGCCGTCTAGCCTCTGTCTGACAACCTCCCAAGGAGGAGAGCCCACCACCTCCCAAGGAAGCCTGTTCCACTGAGGAACCGCTCGAATTGTCAAGAAGTTCTTCCTCATGTCAAGAAGTTCCTCATGTTTAGCCGAAAGCTCTTCGGATTTAATTTCAACCCGTTGGTTCTGGTCCGACCTTCTGGGGCAACAGAAAACAACTCCACACTGTCCTCTAGGTGACAGCCCTTCAAGAAGAAGATGAAGAAGAAGAAGAAGAGGAAGAGGAAGGAGAGGAAGAAGAGGAAGAGGAAGAAGGAGAGGAAGGAGAGGAAGAAGAGGAAGAGGAAGAAGAGGAAGAAGAGGAGGAAGAAGAAGAAGAAGAGGAGGAGGAGGAGGAGATTGGATTTATACCCCGCCCTTCACTACCCGAAGGAGTCTCAGAGCGGCTTACAAACTCCATTCCCTTCCCCTCCTCACAACAGACACCCTCTGAGGCAGGTGGGGCTGAGAGAGCTCTTTCGAGGACTGCTCCTAAGAGAACAGCTCTGAGAGAACTATGGCTTGCCCCAAGGTCACCCAGCATCCAGCATCCCCTCTCAGTCGTCTCCTCTCCATGATGAAACAGACCCAGCTCCTTCAGCCTTTCCTCACAGGACTTGGTCTCCCTGTCTCCTAGTCTCTATGGTATAATAAACCATGCAGTCGGCTCATCCAAGTGGTCATTTCGTCCCGGGAAAGCAACCTCTGCTGGGTAGTCTGGAGGCCACTTGTCATTCCGGAACTCCAGGTCCCACCTGGAGGCTGGCAACCCTCCATTTGGCCTGCAGGCACTGCACACCCTGCCACAAGATCTGTTTTAAAATTATTTATTTTACTTCATTTACTTCATTCAGAGCCAGCTGGGTGTAGTGGTGAAGTGGGCAGACTCTAATCTGGGAGAACCGGGGTTTGATTCCCCACGCCTCCACTTGCAGCCTCTGGATGACCTTGGGCAAGCCGTAGTTCTGGCACAGCTGTCCTTGAAAAAGAGGCATTTCTGTCAGAGGTCTCTCAGCCCCGCCTACCTCACCGGGTGTCTGTTGTGAGGAGGGGAAAGGAAAGGAAATTGTAAGCCGCTCTGAGACTCCGAATGAAGGGTGGGGTATAACTGGCTTACACCTTGTCTGCCACTGTGTCCTCACAACACACCTGTAAGGTAGGTTAGGCCGGGAGTGTGTGACTGTCCCAAGGTCACCCAGCAGGCTTCCATGGCATATCTAGAACCCGGGTCTCTCAGATCCTAGTCTGACCGGCCACTACACCACACTGGCTTGTCTTTGTTCAGTAATGGGAAATCTTTGGAGATTTGCAGGTAGTGCCTCAGGAGAGCAGAGTTTGAAAAGAGGAGGGAGCTGCTGGCATTCAAGTTGTGAGCGAGCGATTTGGCTGCTGCATCAATCAGTGTGCTCTGGAGCCCTCCCTTCCTGAGTTGAGACGAAAATGTGTGCGCCGGAGGCTAAAAAACGGTGAGCTCGCTCGCACTAACTCAGCTTAGAGGGGACACTGGTTGGAACCCTAGCTGCTTTTTGCGGAGCGTGAAGTCAAAGTCAAAACCGCTCTGAGTGAACGTACCGCACAGGGTTGTTGTGCACATAAAGTGGGCGTAGCCCCTCTTGTGCCACAGAGTTCCTTTGAGAAAAGGCAGGAGATGTTGGTTGACGATTGCCGTTCCATTTTCCCCCCTCCGTTGCTAACATTTGTGACCGCCCCGTGCAAGACTGCAGTCCAGAAGAGCGGATGCTCGAGGGTGCGTTCAGACATATGCCGAAAAGAGGATTCGTCATCCTTTGTTCCTCCTTTGCCTTCACAATTGCTCTCGACAGGACGCTCCTGACAGACAGGCACGTCAATGAATCAAACCCTAATTGTGTTATCTTTCACCTCACTGCCTGCTTTGGGCGGCCTGCCTTCCTGCCGCCTCGACGTTTTTGAAAGCACTGCTTGCAAATTGGATGAGCTGACACTGCTCGTTAGGAGCCTTTTCCTTAAATATATCCTGTCTCTAGAGAGCAGAAAACTTACGCCCCAGGAAGGGGGTCCACGGCGTCACTAGCCCAGGCCAATCGGCGCTGTGCACAGCCAGCTTCCACACCCATAAGAACATAAGAGAAGCCAATGTTGAATCAGGCCAATGGCCCATCTAGTCCAACACTCTGTCACACAGCGGCCAAAATATGCCAGGTGCCATCAGGAGGTCCAGCAGTGGGGCCAGGACACTAGAAGCCCCTCCCACTGCTGACCCCCTCCAGGCACCAAGAATAGAGTGCATCACCTGCCCCAGACTGAGAGTTCCCATCTATACCCTGTGGCTAAGAGCCACTGATGGGCTTCTGCTCCATGATGTTTATCTAATTCCCTCTTGAAACTGTCCATGCTTGTAGCTGCCACCACCTCCTGTGGCAGTGAATTCCATGTGTTAATCACTCTTTGGGTGAAGAAGTATTTCCTTTTATCTGTTCTAACCCGACTGCTCAGCAATTTCATGGAGTGCCCACGAGTTCTTGTATTGTGAGAAAGGGAGAAAAGTACTTCTTTCTCAACCTGCTCAATCCCATTCATAATCTTATAAACCTCGATCATGTCACCCCTCAGCCGTCGTTTCTCCAAGCTGAAGAGCCCCAAGCGTTTTAACCTTTCTTCATCGGGAAGGTGTTCCAACCCTTTTATCATTCTAGTTGCCCTTCTCTGCACTTTTCCCAATGCTATAATATCCTTTTTGGGATATGGCGACCAGAACTGTACACAGTATTCCAAATGAGGTCGCACCAATGACTTATACAGGGGCGTGATGATACTGGCTGATTTGTTTTCAGTTCCCTTCCTAATAATCCCCAGCATAGCGTTGGCCTCCTTTATTGCAGCTACACACTGTCTAGACCCCATGTACAAAACTGGTTTCCTTGCAAGTTCAGTCTTAAGATATAAAGGCCATTATGTCCCAAATAAGATCTTTGCTTCGCAATTGCCTCTGCGGCCTGCACCGATGTGTACAGCTGCAAGCACCAGCTGTACATTTTTTTTGTTATGGTTTTGAATTTTTTTTTTTTGCGTTTTTACTTCCCTGTGACCCATCCTTCGGTTTCCTCCTCAAAATCCCCAGGCCCACCCTCACCACCATTTGAGAATGGTTTTAGCTCAGGATACCCAGCCAGCCTAGCAGAATGGTTAGTGCGTCAAAGTAGGATCTGGGAAAACCAGGTTCAAAGCCCCACTGTCATAGTAGCTTGCTGGGTGACCTTGGGCACAAACTCTCAGCCTTACCTACTTTACAGGGTTGTTGTGAAGAGAGGAGAATTCTGGAAGAAGGGAGAAGAAGAAGAAAGAGAGGAGGAAGAGATTGGATTTATACCCCGCCCTTCACTTGGAGTCTCAGAGCGGCATACGAACTCCTTTCCCTTCCCCTCCCCACAACAGACACCCTGTAAGGTCGGTGGGGCTGAGAGAACTCTAACACAAACTGCTCTTTCAAGGACAGCTGTGCCAGAGCTTGTGACTGACCCAAGGTCACACCAGCAGGTGCAAGTGGAGGAGTGGGGAATCAAACCCGGTTCTCCCAGATTAGAGTCCGCACACTTAACCACTACACCAAACTGGTTTATACCCTGCCCTTCACTCAGAATTTCAGAGTGGCTTACAAACTCCTTTCCCTTCCCCTCCCCAGACACCCCATGAGCGGTGTTCCCTCTAAGCTGAGTTAGTGTGAACTAGCTGACAGTTTTTTAGCCTCCAGCTCACACATTTTTGCCTTCGCTCAGGAAGGATGGCTCCAGAGCAAACTCATTTATGCAGTAGCCAAATCGCTCGGCTCACAACTTTAATGCCAGGAGCTCACAAAGTGGAATTTTTGCTCACAAGACTCCACGGCTTAGAGGGAGCATTGCCTGTGAGGTAGGTGGGGCTGAGGGAGCTCTGAGAGAAACTGCTCTTTTGAGGACAGCTCTTGTCAGAACTGTGGCTTGCCCAAGGTCATCCAGCAGCTGCAAGTGGAGAAGTGGGGAATCAAACCCGGTTCTCCCAGATTATAGTCCACGCTCTTAACCATTACACCAAACTGGGTCTCACACCAAACTGGCCATCTGGCGTCCCCGTTGTGGAGAAAGGTGGGGTATAAATGAAGTAACACACACACAAATTTAAATCTATCAGGGTATAGTGCCTGAGGGCCAAATGTAGGGTTACCAAACTCCAGCTAGAGCCTGAAGTTCTGGAATCAGAAGTGCTCTCCAGACTATACGACAGAGCTCAGTTTCCCTGTACGAAGATGACAGCTTGGGTGAGCAGACGGTATTCCATAGAGACTAGGAGACATGGAAGTCCTAGAGTGACAGCCGGTCCCTGTCAAGCTCCTTCTCATCCCTAAACTCCCCTGTCCCCAGACACTGCCCCCAAATCTGTAGGAATTTTCCAACCCGAACCGACGTTTCGTCCCTGGAATGGAAGCCCTTCTTGCTAATGTTCCCGTCTCTTCCAAGCTCTGCTCCTTCCCAGTGTTGTCTGGTTCGGGCAAGGCCAGGGCTGTGTTTTCTTCCGGAATGTTCTTGGCCCTTCCAGCACACAGATGGCCCCTGCGCTGGGAGCCGAGCCACTGAACACAGGGAAAAGGGGAGAGGGAGAGAGAGAGAGAGAGAGAGAGAGAGAGAGAGAGAGAGAGAGAGAGAGAGAGAGAGAGAGAGAGAGCTGTTCCTTCTGCCGGTGCCAACTTCGAACTCTGCAAACTGGGCAAGGCAAGAGCCCAGATGGTCTCCAGTGCCATCAGGCTCCTTATAAGGGGGAGAAGAAGAAGAGAAGAGATTGGATTTACACCCCGCCCTTCACTACCCAAAGGTGTCTCAGAGCGGCCGACAAACTCCTTTCCCTTCCCCTCCCCACAACAGACACGCTGCGAGGTAGGCGGGGCTGAGAGAGCTCTGACAGAAACGGCTCTTTTTCGAGAACAGCTCTGCCAGAACTATTATTTAAATGGTCTTGTTGATCTTATGTAAGCCGCCCTGAGCCGGCCTTCGCTGGGAGGGCAGGGTACAAATCTGAATGAATGAATGAATGAATGAATGAATGAATGAATGAATGAATGGAAGGGGAGTGTCCTGTGAACCTGGGGGTCCGTGATATGTGGAGATCCAGACCGATACTCCCTCTAAGCCGCGGAGTCTTTTGTGAGCAAAAATTCAACTTTGTAAGCGACTGGCATTCAAGTTGTGAGCGAGCAATTTGGCTCCTGCATCAACCGGTTTGCTCTGAAGCCACATCCTTTCTGAGCGAAGACAAAAATGTGTGAGCCGGAGGCTAAGAAAGCTGTGAGTTAACTCACACTAACTCAGCTTGGAGGGAACACTGGTCCAGAGCTTCCCAGCTCTCCTCAGTGTTTCCGGATGAAGTCACGAAGAAGACATGAATAAAGAATGAAGAAGGAACTGCGAATAAGGAACCAGCTCCAGCCTCCGGTGATTTCTTTACCTGCACGTAGACGCACACCTCAGCCTGCCGGGCAGCGGCCTGGAAGCTGTGCTATAAAATGCAATACAGGGAGTGAGGTTGTGGGTGGCAGACAAACGGCAGCCCGGAAGGAGTCAGCGGAGCAGAGCGGGAGTGAGTCAGGGACCACGAGGCCTGGCAAAGGAGGGAAGGCGGCGTGTGTTTGTTTGCCGTCGCCAGCGTTACGCTTCCCGTGGAATTCCTGTCCTCTGAGAGGTCCGATCCGCCCCCGCCCTGCCCTGCCTTCCGTGGAGGCTGGTGCCAGTTCACAAGCAATCAGAATAGATCCACACGGGCATCCGGTGAAGCTGACGGGCAGTAGGCTCAGGACGGACAAAAGGAGATACTAGTTTACACAGTGGCCAACCAGTTCATCCGGAGGGCCGACAACTCAGCTTTGAGGGCACGCTGATTACAACTGATTTCCAGATGACAGCGATCAGTTCACCCGGAGAAGAGGGTCGCTTTGGAGGGTGGACTCTCTGGCATTATACCCTCCCGTCCCCAAACCCCACCCTCCTCAGGTTCTACCCCCCCAAATCGCTAAGTATTTCCCAACCCAGAGCTGTCACCCCGCCCTACGAGTCCTGCATCATCACCCTGGCTAGTTATTTTTATCCCACCTTTCTTTCAAGGAGCTTCGGCGTCCTTCTCCCCCGCCGCTCTTTATCCTCACAACAACCCTGCAAGGTAGGTTAGGCTGAGAGCGACTGACCCAGGGTCGCCCAGTAAACTTCATGTTTGGGCAGAGAGTCGAACCTCCATCTCCCTGGCTGTGGTGTGGTGCTCTAACCAGTGTCCCATACTGCCCCTAGACTGAACACGACACCTGTTGCAGGGCACGGAGTTCAGCTTCGGGGGCTCTCGTCTCTTCAGAAGCAGGGATCCTGCCCTCCCCCACCCCAGTTCTTCTCTTCTTGCATTTCAAGTGGCTCGGAGTTCCAGGAGCTGCGATCCGCAGGGAACAGAGGCAAGACTGGGCAATGCCTCGCTTGCCAACCTCCAGGTGGCACCTGGAGATTTCCCCTCCACACACTGTTACACAATTGATCTCCAGACGACAGAGATCAGTTCCCCTGGAGAAAATGGCTGCCTTGGAGGGTGGACTTTATGGCATTGTACCCTGCAGAGAGGTCCCTCCCAGTGTTCCCTCTAAGCTGAGTTAGTGTGAGCTGGCTCACAGTGTTTTAGCCTCCGGCTCACACACTTTTGTCTCAGCTCAGGAAGGATGGGACATGATTGCAGTCTTCAAACATCGGAAGGGCTGTCACATAGAAGATGGAGCAGATCTATTCTCTCTTGCTCCGGATTGCAAGACTAGCTCTAATGGGTGGAAATTACAAGGGAGTCGTTACCGGCTAGATAGCAGGAGAAACTTCCTAACTGTCAGGGTGGTTGAGCAGTGGAACAGTCTGCCTCGGGAGGTGGTGGATGCTCCTTCCCTGGACGTTTTCAAGCGGAGGCTGGACAACCATCTTTCGGGTATGTCGTAGGGCTATCTTTCGGATACGCTCCTGCCGAGTGCAGGGGGCTGGACTAGATGATCTGCAAGGTCCCTTCCAACTCTAACATGCTATGATTCTGTGATGGCCCCGGAGCAAACTATTTTATGCAGCAGCCAAATCGCTTGCTCACAACTTAAATGCCAGGAGCTCACCAAGTAGAATTTTTGCTCACAAGACTCCACGGCTTAGAGGGAGCATTGGCCCCTCCCCTCCCCAAACCCTGCCCTCATCAGACTCCACTCCCCAAATCTCCAGGAAAGAAAGAAAGGAAGGAAGGAAGGAGGAAGGGAAGGAAGGAAGGAGGGAGGGAAGGAAGGAAGGAAGAAGGAGAGGAAGAAGGAGGAAGGAAAGAAGGAGGAAGGAAGGAAGGAGGAAGGAAGAGGAAGGAAGGGTAGGAAGGAAGGAGGGAGGAAGGAGGGAGGGAAGGAAGGAAGGAGGGAAGGAAGGAAGGAAGAAGGGAGGAAGAAGGGAGGAAGGAAGGAAGGAGGAAGGAAGAGGAAGGAAGGAGGAAGGGTAGGAAGGAAGGAGGAAGGAGGGAGGGAAGGAAGGAAGGAAGAAGGGAGGAAGAAGGGAGGAAGGAAGGAGGAAGGAAGAGGAAGGAAGGAGGAAGGAAGGAGGAAGGAGGAAGGAGGGAGGGAAGGAAGGAAGGAAGGAGGAAGGAGGGAGGGAAGGAAGGAAGGAAGAAGGAGGAAGAAGGGAGGAAGGAAGGAGGAAGGAAGAGGAAGGAAGGAGGAAGGAAGGAAGGAAGGAGGGAGGGAAGGAAGGAAGGAAGGAAGGAAGGAAGGAAGGAAGAAGAGAGGAAGAAGGGAGGAAGAAGGGAGGAAGGAAGGAAGGAAGATTTCCAGGCTACCAAAATTGGTTCCCCTGGAGGAAAGGCAGCTTTGGCGGATGGACTCTCTGGTATACTGTAGAGTTTAGGACAGCAATTCTGATTCTGTGAACTTGGGCAGATCAAGAGAGGGAAGGCAGGACGGGTTACCTCAGTGCTTAGTTCTTGAGGTCCTTTCTTACACGCCCAGGGAAAGGGTAATTCGCACTTTGGGGGGTCAAGAAGCAATTTTTCTCCAGGCCAGTTTGGCCGGGGATCCTGGAGGGTTTTTTGCCATCTTGTGGGCATGGAGCAGGGGTCTCACTGGGGGGGGCTGTGGGGGAGGAATGTGAATTTCCTGCATTGTGCAGGTTTTGGACTAGCTGATGCTGGAGGTCCCTTCTGACTCTATGAGTCTATGATTGTACGACCCCTGGGAGCCCCGAGTTCAAATCCTGTTCAGCCCTGAAGCTCACCATGTAACCTTGGCCGGCCTCTCTCTCCGTCTCTCTCTCGGCCTAGCTTACCTCACAGGGGTACTGTGAGTGTCAAAGAGGAAAGGGAGCGTCACGGTCCACCCCACACAAAAGGAAAGGTGGGATGGAAACGTGACAGGTGAAGAGCCTTTCCGCTGTCACTGCCCCTTTCCCTGGTTCAATCCGTCCCCCTGCAAGTGCTTTGAGAGATCATCGCTGGATGTGGAGTGGGCTGTGTGGGTTTTTTTTTTAAACCCGGCAGATGCAACATGCCAGTTCCACCATGTGGCTGTGTGGGAGAGACATGAGGCTCTGCAGGAAAGATATTGTGGGGGGGAAAGAACCACGTGGCGAGAGGGAGAAACCAGAGCCCCGGGTAAACAGAAGGGAGGCAAGCATGGCACGCAGCTGGTACGGTTCTGTTTCAAAAAGGCTTTTTCCTAGTGATCTTGTTCCAACCTGTCGCCCTTCCAGGGCTGGAAGAAAGCCAAGGAACGCATTCCTGTCCAATTCTGCAAAGCCCGATGCCGTCTCTTCCTTGGCGTGGGGATCCCTGACACTGTAAACGTTCCCTTTCCCCTTCACAGGCTCCCAGATTACGCATAATTCGCGGGAGAAGCACATTTGGGAGTGGCTTTGGCTCCGGGGCCTTTCCTAGCGATCCTGTTCCGGCCTGTCGCCCTCCCGGAGTTGGCGGAGAGCCAGGAAAGGCATTCCTAATCATTTCTTCAGAAAAAAAACCAAACCTCTTCTTTGGCGTCGGCATCCCCGAGAGGACTGACATCGCTTTTCCCCTCACAGCTCCCAAACTACACATGATCCGTGGGATGCGTAACCCAGTAAAGCTTTTAAAACAGCAAGTATCTGGAGGAACTTTGCAGCTGGGAGGGGGGATGCCATGCCCCCGGTGCGAGAGATGGAGGAGAGAAGAGATTGGATTTATACCGCACCCTTCACTACCCAAAGGAGTCTCAGAGTGGCTTACCATCTCCTTTCCCCTTCCCGTCCCCACAACAGACACCCTGGGAGGTAGGCGGGGCCGAGAGAGCTCTTTCAAGGACTGCTCCTGAGAGAACAGCTCTGAGAGAAGAGATTGGATTTATACCGCACCCTTCACTACCCAAAGGAGTCTCAGAGCGCCTTACAAACTCCTTTCCCTCCCCCTCCCCACAACAGACACCCTGTGAGGTAGGTGGGGCTGAGAGAGCTCTGAGAGAACTGCTCCTGAGAGAACAGCTCTGAAAGAACTTGTGACTTGACCCAAGGTCACGCCAGCAGCTGCATGTGGAGGAGTGGGGGAATCAAACCCGGTTCTCCCAGATCAGAGTCCGCGCACTTAACCATGACATGAAACTGGCTCTAATGGACCTAAGATGGACCTAAGCCAGGTTCGAATCTCCACTCATGCCATTGGAAGCTCGCTGGGTGACTGTGTGCCACTCACATCCTCGCAGCCTAAACTACCTCACAGGGTTTCTGTGAGGATAAAATGGAGGGAAGAGAATGATGTAAGCTGCTTTGGGGCTCCACGAGGAGCAGCAGGAGAAGGAGGAGATTGGATTCATATCCCACCCTTCACTACCTGAAGGAGTCTTAGAGCACTTTACAGTCTCTTTTCCCTTCCCCTCCCCACAATGGATACCCTGTGAGGTTGGTTGGGGCTAAGAGAGCTCTCTGGAGGACTGCCCGTGAGAGAACAGCTTTGAGAGAACTTGTGGCAGACCCAAGGTCACCCCAGCAGCTGCGTGTGGAGCAGTGGGGAATCAAACCTGGCTCCTAACCACTGCCCCAAACTTTACACCCCACCGTTCTCCCCAATGGCAACACCAAGCAGCTTTTACGTTTTTCTCTCCTCCATTTTTATCTTCGCAACCACCCTGCAAGGTAGGTGCGGCTGAGAGAGAGCGTGTGACTGGAATGCGGTCGCCCAGCGAGCTTCCAGGGCAGAGTGGCACTTTGAAACTGAATCTCCCAGATCGTAGTTCGACACTAGTCTAAGCCTTCCATCACACTGAATTCACAGCTAAGGAACTGGCAACCAGCGTCAGCCTCATTTCTAACCCTTGGACGTTTTTATGGTATTTATTTAATTCCCGCCCTTCACAGGCACTCCGTTGAGGCCAGGTGACAGCACAGCAGGTGATCCTAAAGGGGCTCTCTAGGATGCCTTGAGCTGCCAAAGAGAATGTCACATTGCCCCCATTTGGTTCTGTGCATCAATGCCCAAATATTGTGCCCCGAGAACCCCTTGCAAGGGATGGCGGGCGTCTCTCAAAATGGTGTGATACAAGTGGGACGGTGATGCTCTGTCTTCTCGGTGCTTGTGGGGGGCAAGAGTGGGAGGGCTTCTGGAGTTCTGGCCCCGCTGGTGGACCTCCTGAGGGCGCCTGGTATTTTTGGCCACTGTGTGACACAGAGTGTTGGACTGGGTGGGCCATTGGCCTGATCCAACATTGGCTTCTCTTATGTTCTTATGTCTGGGGCAGTGATGCTCTGTATTCTTGGTGCTTGGGGAGGTCAACAGTGGGAGGGCTTCTAGTGTCCTGGCCCCACTGCTGGACCTCCTGATGGCACCTGGTATTTTTGGCCACTGTGTGACACAGAGTGTTGGACTGGATGGGCCACCGGCCTGATCAAACACAGCTTCTCTTGCATTCTTATGTTTGGAGGAAAGAAAGGGATCCCAGGGTGTTTCCTGTGCCTTTGTCCGCATGTCCCAATAAGTTGGGGGGGGTGTACAGGGAAGCATTTTGGGTGCCTTTTCCAACCTCCCCTTCCCCCACCATCTGAAGCCATGTGACCTCTGGAAGGGCATCCATTAAATCCACCTCTGAATGCCCAGTATGGAGCTCTTTTATGATGCAGGTGATGGGAGGAAAGAGAGACCATTTCCTCTCCCTATTGTTATGGGGAAATTGCAGGCAGGGGCACTCCAGATCCTTTTATGCCAAGAGGGGTAGAGGGAGGGGGAGGAGGCTGAGATGAGCTGGGCACAAAACCACAGGGATTATCCCAAACAGAAAAGGAGGGGGGGAGAGAACAGCCCTGGGGGATTCCCAAGTGCCTTGTTCCGATATAAGTCACACCAAACAAAGAAAGGGGCAACGTGAGTAATCTTTGAGTATGCCTGTGTTTTATAATGCAAACTTGCCTTTTAGCAATGCAAAACTCTTCCCCGGGCTAGATGTCAAGGAAGGAAGGAAGGAATTCTTGTATCATGGAAAGTTAAGGAAGGAAGGAAGGAAGGAAGGAAGGAAGGAAGGAAGGAAGGAAGGAAGGAAGGAAGGAAGGAAGGAATTCTTGTATCATGGAAAGTTGAAGAAGGAAGGAAGGAAGGAATTCCTGTATCAAGGAAGGAAGGAAGGAAGGAAGGAAGGAAGGAAGGAAGGCAGGAAGGAAGGAAGGAAGGAAGGAAGGAAGGAATTCCTGTATCATGGAAGGAAGGAAGGAAGGAAGGAAGGAAGGCAGGAAGGAAGGAAGGAAGGAAGGAAGGAAGGAAGGAAGGAAGGAAGGAAGGAAGGAAGGAAGGAATTCCTGTATCAAGGAAGGAAGGAAGGAAGGAAGGAAGGAAGGAAGGAAGGAAGGAAGGAAGGAAGGAAGGAAGGAATTCTTGTATCATGGAAAGTTGAAGAAGGAAGGAAGGAAGGAATTCCTATATCATGGAAGGTTGTAGAAGGAAGGAAGGAAGGAAGGAATTCCTGTATCAAGGAAGGAAGGAAGGAAGGAAGGAAGGAAGGAAGGAAGGAAGGAAGGAAGGAAGGAAGGAAGGAAGGAAGGAAGGAATTCTTGTATCGTGGAAAGTTGAAGAAGGAAGGAAGGAAGGAATTCCTATATCATGGAAGGTTGTAGAAGGAAGGAAGGAAGGAATTCCTGTATCAAGGAAGGAAGGAAGGAAGGAAGGAAGGAAGGAAGGAAGGAAGGAAGGAAGGAAGGAAGGAAAGAAGATCTTCTCAAACCCTATGCTTATGGCTAAATGGAATCCAGAAAGATTTCCTTGACAGGCAGACAAATTCAGTGGTCATCGTGTCGGTCTGAGCCTGGTGACAGACCAAAGCTTGGTCCAGTGGCACCTTTAAGACCAATGAGCTTTGTTCAAAGTGTAAGCTTTCCGTGTGCCAAGCTTGCACTCGAATAAAACTTTGTTGGTCTTAAAGGTGCCGCTGGTCTCAGACAGACCGAAAGAAAGGTTAATTAATATTACAGATAGAGAAGAAGAAGAGTTGGATTTATTCCCCGCCCTTCACTACCCAAAGGTGTCTCAGAGCGGCTTACAAACTCCTTTCCCTCCCCCTCCCCACAACAGACACCCTGTGAGGTAGGTGGGGCTGAGAGAGCTCTGACAGAAATGGCTCTTTTTCAAGAACAGCTCCTATCAGAACTACGGCTTGCCCAAGGTCATCCAGCCAGGTGCAAGTGGAGGAGTGGGGAATCCAAACCCGGTTCTCCCAGATTAGAGTCTGCACATTTAACCACTACACCAAACTGGCTCTCTTCCTTTTCACAGTGAATGTAGCTACTCTAATGCCCGATTTCAATGTGATGCGGGCCGAGGCCAGAACCGTTTCCCGTGGGGGCTTTGCCCACATGCGCGGTGTCTTGTTGAGACGGGGCTGCCACTCACGGAAGGCCAAAAGTCCGTGCATGTGCAAAGTCTCACGGGAAAGCGCTTTTGCCTCAGCTGGTGTCAGGCCTCCTGGGACAGCCATATCCAGGGCCCTATGGGCTCCGAGCTGCGTTATGACACCAAATAAAACACACATCCTGTTTCTTCCTGGCTGGGATCTTTCCTAGGAAATTGGAGAGTCCCGTCCCCCCCCATACACCCGGCAGCTGATGTGCAAAGCGTAATATAGCAGAAGTTTCTGGATCGAGACAGTGGCAAAACGCCCGGGTTCCATTTGCAAAGTCCCAAGACAGCCAGTGTGACGGAGTACTTAAGAGTGCCGGAACAGGATCGGGAGAGACCCAGATTCGAATCCCCACTTGGTCTGCCACGGAAGTTCACTGGCTGACCCGGGGCCAGTCAGATACGCTTGGCCTAACCTTCCTCAAAGGTTGTGTGGCCGCGGTCTTGGCATTGTAGGACCTGACATTTCACTGGTAGGTGTAACTGGCATCCTCAGAGGTATAACACAGACAGATGGAGTACTCTCTGTGTCAAGGTGGGCAGAAAAATGGTAGGCAGGTAATTTAAATCTACCCTGGAAGGTGGGGTATTACCTGCCTACCATTTTTACCTGCCTACCGTTTTTCTGCTCACCTGGACACAGAGAGTACTCCGTCTTTCTGTGTGATACCTCTGAGGATGCCAGTCACAGCTGCTGGCAAAACGTCAGGTCCTACAGTGCCAAGACCATGGCCAGACAGCCCGGAAAATCTACAGCAACTAATGAACTCTGGCTGTGAAAGCCTTCGACAACATATTCTACCTCACAGGGTTGTTGGAATGTGGAGGAGAATGTCGTAAACTACTTTGGGTCCTCCTCGGGGAGAAAGGCGGGCACAAATGCAGTAAATCAGGTGTCCCCAATGTATTGCCCCTGGTGTTTCCTGGTGCCTGCCAAGTGTATTTAGACAGTGGGCAGGGGGAAGTGGGCCGTTGGCTGTCTGGTGTAGTGGTCAGGAGCGCAGACTCTAATCTGGGAGAACCGGGTTTGATTCCCCACTCCTCCACATGGCAGCTGCTGGTGTGACCTTGGGTCAGTGACAAGTTCTCTCAGAGCTGTTGTCTCAAGGGCAGTCCTTGGGGCAGCTCTCTCAGCGCCACCTGCCACACAGGGGGTCTGTTGTGGGGAGGGGAAGGGAAAGGCAACTGTAAGCCGCTCTGAGACTCCGAGTGAAGGGCAGGGTGTCAATCCAGTCTCCTCGGCTTCTTCTCTTGGAGGCCTGATTGGCTGTGCAGATTTTTTTGAAAACCCTGCTTTGGCAATAGCTGCTGCCACGGCACGAGGATCTTCGCCGTGTGACTGAAGGGAAGCCGCGGCCGCCATTTTGCAGCAGACATTTTGCAGCGCTCGTTTTGTGGTCCGCGGCCACCACACTGTCAGAAACCCAGAGGTGCCCACCGGCTCAAAAAGGTTGAGGACCCTTGCGGTAAACGAATGAATCGTTCTCCAATTTGGATCCCAGAAACCAGGCTGGGGAGACTTCAGAATGGATCTGGGCTACCCGGACTAACAGTGTGATGCAACACTTTCCTGCGTTCAAGTTGGAGCACGTAAAAACCGAGATGCTAAACATGACTGAAGGGGAACACTGTTGAGAGCCAGTTTGGCATAGTGGTTAGGAGTGCGGGCTCTGATCTGGGAGAACCGGGTTTGATTCCCCACTCCTCCACTTGCGCCAGCTGGATGACCTTGGGCAAGCCATAGTTCTGGCACAGCTGTTCTTGAAAAAGAGCAGTCTCCGTCAGAGCTCTCTCAGCCCCACCAACCTCACAGGGTGTCTGTTGTGGGGAGGGGAAGGGAAAGGAGTTTGCAAGCCGCTCTGAGACTCTCTTTGGGTAGTGAAGGGCGGGGTATAAATCCAATCTCTTCTTCTTCTTCTACCTCACAGGGAGTCTGGTGTGGGGAGGGGAAGGGAATGGAGTTCGTAAGCTGCTCTGAGACTCTCTTTGGGTAGTGAAGGGCGGGGTATAAATCCAATCTCTTCTTCTTCTTCTACCTCACAGGGAGTCTGGTGTGGGGAGGGGAAGGGAAAGGAGTTTGCAAGCCGCTCTGAGACTCCTTTGGGTAGTGAAGGGCGGGGTATAAATCCAATCTCTTCTTCTTCTTCTACCTCACAGGGTGTCTGTTGTGGGGAGGGGAAGGGAAAGGAGTTTGCAAGCCACTCTGAGACTCTCTTTGGGTAGTGAAGGGGTGGGTTATAAATCCAATCTCTGCTTCTTCTGCCAAACATAAGAACATGAGCGAAGCCAATGTTCGATCAGGCCAATGGCCCATCCAGTCCAACACTCTTGTCACACAGTGGTCAAGAATACCAGGTGCCATCAGGAGGTCCACCAGTGGGGCCAGGACACTAGACACTCTTGCCCCCACCAAGCACCAAGAATACAGAGCATCCCTTGCCCCAGACCAAGAGTTCCTATCTGTGCCTTGTGGCTAATAGCCACTGATGGACCTCTGCTCCGTGTGTTTATCCAATTCCCTCTTGAAGCCGCCCAGGCTTGTAGCCGCCACCCCCTCCCGTGGCCCTGAATTCCATGTGTTAATCCCTCTTTGGGTGAAGGAGGACTTCCTTTATCCGTTCTAACCCGACCGCTCAGCAATTTCATGGAGTGCCCGTGAGTTCTTGTCTTGTGAGAACAGTCCAGCCATCGCAAAAGGGCACGTTTCCCGTTTCTGATCCCCAGGTCTGGCTCAAGGCATTTTGCCGTGCCAAGGAAGAGCCTCAGTCACCTCCTTTCCCGGCCGCCGCCGCCGGCCAACTCCAAGCCGAGTCCTGGCAGGGACGCTTCACAGGCTGGCCAGCGGCAGTGCTGGCTCAGGAGTTAAAACTCCGCCACGGCTGTGAGCAAGACAAGCAGTGCTCCAACGCCCTCCTCTTCTGGGAGGCTGAGTCGGGGAACCGGTCCTGCTGACGTACGGAAAAACCAAAAGGCAGTTTGAAATGTGCGTGCCTGGATTTTGTGAAGGCTGAAGCCCGGCCTCCCGGCACAATGCACCTCCTGGATCTTTGGTAGCTAGAGCTGTCAAATCTGAGAGTCGGGAAACTCCTGGAGATTTGGGGGTGGAGCCAAGAGAGGGCAGGATTTGGGGAGGGGAGGGACATCGGTAGGGTATAATGCCATGGAGCCCGCCCTCCAAAGCGACCATTTCCTCAAGGGGAAGCAATCTCTGCAGTTTGAAGAAGAGGAGATTGGGTTTATACCCCGCCCTTCACTTCCCAAAGGAGTCTCAGAGGGGCTTACAAACTCCTTTCCCTTCCCCTCCCCACAACAGGCACCCTGTGAGGTAGAAGAAGAGGAAGAGATTGGGTTTATACCCCGCCCTTCACTTCCCAAAGGAGTCTCAGAGCGGCTCACAAACTCCTTTCCCTTCCCCTCCCCGCAACAGACATCCTGGGAGGTAGAAGAAGAAGAAGAGATTGGATTTATACCCCGACCTTCACTTCCCAAAGGAGTTTCAGAGTGGCTGACAAACTCCTTTCCCTTCCCCTCCCCACAACAGACACCCTGTGCGGTAGAAGAAGAGGAAGAGATTGGGTTCATACCCTGCCCTTCACTGCCCAAAGGAGTCTCAGAGGGGCTTACAAACTCCTTCCCCTTCCCCTCCCCACAACAGACACCCTGTGAGGTAGAAGAAGAGGAAGAGATTGGGTTTATACCCCGCCCTTCACTACCCAAAGGAGTCTCAGAGCGGCTTACAAACTCCTTTCCCTTCCCCTCCCCACAACAGACATCCTGGGAGGTGGAAGAGGAGGAAGAGATTGGATTTATACCCCGCCCTTCACTACCCAAAGGAGTCTCAGAGGGGCTTACAAACTCCTTCCCCTTCCCCTCCCCACAACAGACACCCTGTGAGGTAGAAGAAGAAGAAGAGATTGGATTTATACCCCGCCCTTCACTACCCAAAGGAGTCTCAGAGCGGCTTACAAACTCCTTTCCCTTCCCCTCCCCACAACAGACACCCTGTGCGGTAGAAGAAGAGGAAGAGATTGGGTTTATACCCCGCCCTTCACTACCCAAAGGAGTCTCAGAGCGGCTTACAAACTCCTTTCCCTTCCCCTCCCCACAACAGACACCCTGTGCGGTAGAAGAAGAGGAAGAGATTGGGTTTATACCCCGCCCTTCACTACCCAAAGGAGTCTCAGAGCGGCTTACAAACTCCTTTCCCTTCCCCTCCCCACAACAGACACCCTGTGAGGTAGAAGAAGAGGAAGAGATTGGGTTTATACCCCGCCCTTCACTACCCAAAGGAGTCTCAGAGCGGCTTACAAACTCCTTTCCCTTCCCCTCCCCACAACAGACACCCTGGGAGGTAGAAGAAGAGGAAGAGATTGGGTTTATACCCCGCCCTTCACTACCCAAAGGAGTCTCAGAGCGGCTTACAAACTCCTTTCCCTTCCCCTCCCCACAACAGACATCCTGGGAGGTAGAAGAAGAGGAAGAGATTGGATTTATACCCCGACCTTCACTTCCCAAAGGAGTTTCAGAGTGGCTGACAAACTCCTTTCCCTTCCCCTCCCCACAACAGACACCCTGTGCGGTAGAAAAAGAGGAAGAGATTGGGTTTATACCCCGCCCTTCACTACCCAAAGGAGTCTCAGAGCGGCTTACAAACTCCTTTCCCTTCCCCTCCCCACAACAGACATCCTGGGAGGTAGAAGAGGAGGAAGAGATTGGATTTATACCCCGACCTTCACTTCCCAAAGGAGTTTCAGAGTGGCTGACAAACTCCTTTCCCTTCCCCTCCCACAACAGACACCCTGTGCGGTAGAAGAAGAGGAAGAGATTGGGTTTATACCCCGCCCTTCACTACCCAAAGGAGTCTCAGAGCGGCTTACAAACTCCTTTCCCTTCCCCTCCCCACAACAGACATCCTGGGAGGTAGAAGAGGAGGAAGAGATTGGATTTATACCCCGACCTTCACTTCCCAAAGGAGTTTCAGAGTGGCTGACAAACTCCTTTCCCTTCCCCTCCCCACAACAGACACCCTGTGCGGTAGAAGAAGAGGAAGAGATTGGGTTTATACCCCGCCCTTCACTACCCAAAGGAGTCTCAGAGCGGCTTACAAACTCCTTTCCCTTCCCCTCCCCACAACAGACATCCTGGGAGGTAGAAGAGGAGGAAGAGATTGGATTTATACCCCGACCTTCACTTCCCAAAGGAGTTTCAGAGTGGCTGACAAACTCCTTTCCCTTCCCCTCCCCACAACAGACACCCTGTGCGGTAGAAGAAGAGGAAGAGATTGGGTTTATACCCCGCCCTTCACTACCCAAAGGAGTCTCAGAGCGGCTTACAAACTCCTTTCCCTTCCCCTCCCCACAACAGACATCCTGGGAGGTAGAAGAGGAGGAAGAGAATGGATTTATACCCCGCCCTTCACTTCCCAAAGGAGTCTCAGAGGGGCTTACAAACTCCTTTCCCTTCCCCTCCCCACAACAGACACCCTGTGAGGTAGAAGAAGAGGAAGAGATTGGGTTTATACCCCGCCCTTCACTACCAAAAGGAGTCTCAGATCGGCTTGCAAACTCCTTTCCCTTCCCCTCCCCACAACAGACACCCTGTGAGGTAGAAGAAGAGAAGAGATTGGATTTATACCCTGCCCTTCACTTCCCAAAGGAGTTTCAGAGTGGCTGACAAACTCCTTTCCCTTCCCCTCCCCACAACAGACACCCTGTGCGGTAGAAGAAGAGGAAGAGATTGGGTTCATACCCCGCCCTTCACTGCCCAAAGGAGTCTCAGAGGGGCTTACAAACTCCTTTCCCTTCCCCTCCCCACAACAGACACCCTGTGAGGTAGAAGAAGAGGAAGAGATTGGGTTTATACCCCGCCCTTCACTACCCAAAGGAGTCTCAGATCGGCTTGCAAACTCCTTTCCCTTCCCCTCCCCACAACAGACACCCTGTGAGGTAGAAGAAGAGAAGAGATTGGATTTATACCCTGCCCTTCACTTCCCAAAGGAGTTTCAGAGTGGCTGACAAACTCCTTTCCCTTCCCCTCCCCACAACAGACATCCTGGGAGGTGGAAGAGGAGGAAGAGATTGGATTTATACCCCGCCCTTCACTGCCCAAAGGCGTCTCAGAGAGGCTTACAAACTCCTTTCCCTCCTCCTCCCCACAACAGACACCCTGTGAGGTAGAAGAAGAGAAGAGATTGGATTTATACCCTGCCCTTCACTACCCAAAGGAGTCTCAGAGCGGCTTACAAACTCCATTCCCTTCCCCTCCCCAGAACAGACACCCTGTGAGGTAGGCGGGGCTGAGAGAGCTCTGACAGAAACTGCTCTTTTTCAAGGACAGCTCTGACAGAACTATCGCTTTGCCCAAGGTCATCCAGCAGGTGCAAGTGGAGGAGTGGGGGAATCGAACCCGGTTCTCCCAGATTAGAGTCTGGACACTTAACCGCTTCACCAAACTGGCTCCGGAAATCAGATCCAATGCTGGGAATCCCCAGGCCCCACCTGGAGGTTGGCACTGGCAGTGGTTCCCTCTAAGCTGAGTCAGTGTGAGCTAGCTCACAGTATTTGAGCCTCCAGCTCACCCATTTTTGTCTTCGCTCAGGAAGAATGGCTCCAGAGCAAACGATTTTATGAAGTAGCCAAATCGCCCGCTCACAACTTTAAAGCCAGTAGCTGACAAAGTAGAATTTTGGCTCGCAAGACTGCACAGCTTAGAGGGCGCACTGCTTGGCAGTTCTATTTGTAGCACAAATAAGGACTCACGTCAATGCCAGCGGCACCTGAGAGACAAATGGAATTTTCCAGGGTATAAACTTTCCCAGGTCAGAGCTCACTTCTTCCGACTATACAACAAAGTGAGTGTCAGCTCAGGAAAGCTTCTACCCTGGAAAATGTTGTGAGTCTTCAAGGTGGTGGAAAGCCACATCTGGCTTACGGCTGATGGGAACTAGCACAGGTACCACAGGGCCTGTGAAACGGAGCTGTTCCGCCAGGCCTTGGGTTGAGGCAGCGGGCGTTCAATCTCTTCTGGCCCCGCCTGTCCTGTCCACAGCGCTGTTTGTGACATTTCCCCAGTGCCCTATTGTTTTGGATACCATCTGGACACCGGAGTTTCCTAGGGCACGAGTGAGGTTTGATCTTGCCATTGCTATTTACTGCTTTTCCGTTTTTATCGCCTGTTGGTTTTATGTTGTGAGCCATCCTGAGCCCATTTGGGGGGGCAGGTAAAGGTTTCCCTTGCTCGAAAGTCAGTCGAATCTGACTCTAAGGGTGCGGCGCTCATCTCCGTTTCCTAACCGAAGAGCCAGCGCTGTCCGAAGACATCTCCACGGTCACGTGGCCGGCATGACTAGACGCCAAGGCGCACGGAACGCTGTTACCTTCCCACCGAAGCGGTGCCTATTTATCTACTTGCAATTTCTTGCTTTCGAACGGCTAGGTTGGCAGGAGCTGGGACCAGCGACGGGAGCTTGCTCCGTCACGCAGCACTCGGGTCTCGAACTGCCGAATGACTGGCCTTCCGGTCCGCAGTTCAGCGTCTTAACCTCTGAGCCGCCATGGCCCTTTTTGGGGCAGAGTGGGGTATAAATTTAACAAACAAACAAACGGGAATCCCATGGGGTTTCCAAGGCGAGAGACATTTAGAAGTGGTTTGCCATTGCCTCTGCGTCACAACCCTGGTATCTCAGACTGAATTTATGCAGCGGCTTAGCTTCCGAGATCTGATGAGATCAGCTAGCCTGGGAAACTAGATTCCAGTTTTGTTTTGCTGCTAACAGACTGCCCGGACCTGGATTGCCCCGGCTAAAAAGGTAAAGGTTTCCCTCGCTCGAAAGCCAGTCGACTCCGACTCTAGGGGGCAGTGCTCATCTCCGTTTCCAAGCCGAAGAGCTAGCGCTGTCCGAAGATGTTTCCGTGATCACGTGGCCGGCATGACTAAACGCCGAGGTGCACAGAAGGCTGCTACCTTCCCACCAAAGCGGTACCTATTTATCTACCCAGGGCTTTTTTTGAAGAAAAAACCCAGCAGGAACTCATTAGCATAATAGGTCACACCCAACAGCAGAAACTCATTAGCAGGTCTGGCCACACCCTGACAACACAGCTCATTGGCATATTAACCCACACCCCCATGTTACCAGAAGTGCAGTCATCTGGCCATACCCACTTTTGGCTTCTTATTCTGTTTACCTTGTTTGTTGCCAAAACCCAGGGCTTTTTTTGGAGCAGGGACTCCTTTGCATGTTAGGCCACACACCCCTCATGTAGCCAGTCCTAATGAATTTCTGCTGTTGGGCATGGCCTATTATGCTAATGAGTTCCTGCTGAGGCATGACCTAGTATGCTAATGAGTTCCTACTGGGCGTGGCCAACTCGGGACCCAGCTGGAACTCCGTTCCTGCCCCCAAATAGCCCTGTATCTACCTGCAATTTCTTGCTTCCAAACTGCTAGGTTGGCAGGAGCTGGGGCCAGAGACGGGGGCTCACTCTGTCACGTGGCACTCGGGTCTCGAACTGCCAAACTACTGACTTTCCAGTCTGCAGCTAAGCACCTTAACTACTGAGCCACCAGTGGCCTGGATATTCCCAGCCAGCGTAATGTAAACTAAGCAAGGTTGACCCTGGGTGAATGCGGAGATGGGAGACTCCCCCCCCAAGGAAGTCTGGGGTTGGTACGCAGAGGCAGGCAATGACAAACCGCCTCTAGTCTGAATGTCTCTATGGGGTCACTATAAGTCGGCCCTGGTTTCATGGCACAAACACACACTATAGACAGGGATCTCCAAAGGAGTGCCCTTTAGGGATGGATGGGAACCTCTTTGCAAGGCAAATGTGTTTTGCTTGGGGGCAAGGTGAATCCATTAGATGTAATGACTGCCACAGGAATAAACAGCTTTAAAAGGGGATTAAATCCATTCACGGATAAATTCAGGTGGGCAGCCTGTTGGATCTGAAGCACAGAACAAAGTTTTGAGCCCACTGGGCACCTTTTAAGAACAACAAAGTTTAAGTCTGGGTATAAGTGTTCGTATGCATCCATGTATCTGAAGGAGTACGCCTGCACATGAGCGTCCCAGAATTAAACTTTGTTGTCAAAGAAGAGGAGGAGATTGGATTTATACCCCGCCCTTCACTCTGAGTTTCAGAGCGGCTTACAAACGCCTTTCCCTTCCCCTCCCCACAAGACGCTGAACTGCAGGCTCTGGAAGGTCAGTAGTTCAGCAGTTCGAGACCCGGGTGCGCATGACAGGGTGAGCTCTGTCTCTAGTTCCAGCTCCTGCCAACCTAGCAGTTCAGCAAGAAATTGCAAGTAGATAAATAGGGACCACTTCGTGGAAGGTAACAGCGTCCGTGCACCTGGTGTTTAGTCATCGGCACATGACCACGGAAACGTCTTCGGACAGCACTGGCTCTTCGGCTTTGAACGGAGATGAGCACCGCAACCCTAGAGTCGGATTCGACTGGCTTTCGAGCAAGGGAACCTTTACCTTACCTTACCCCACAACAGACACCCTGTGAAGTAGGCTGGGGCTGAGAGAGCTCTTTCCAGAACTTGAGAGAACAGCTCTGACAGAACTAGGGCTTGCCCAAGGTCATCCATTAGCTGCAAGTGGAGGAGTGGGGAATCGAACCCGGTTCTCCCAGATTAGAGTGGCACACTGAGCTATTTAAAGGTGCCATGGGATTCAAATTCTTCATGCACATGAAAGCTTATACTTTAAATCTCCGTCGGTCTTAAAAGCGCCACTGTACTCAAACTTTGTTTCACATAAATAAATATTTCACACAGAGGGGTAAAATGTGCGGGGTGGGTGGAATTGCCGCACTGGGCTTTTAGGAGAAAGGGGAGAGGAGGCTAGGATACAATCGCAGAGCAAGAAAGCAAACACCACCAGGCTCCACTGTGAAGGCAAGCCCTGGAGCCCAGCTCGGTCGACGGCCCTCCCGGCGTCTCCCCTCCCCCCCGAGTCTTTGGGCGTCTTGCAGAAACAAGCCCGGGCCTTGCAGGAGCTGCAAAACCGGTTGCAGGAGACGGCGACGCTTCCAGCCCTGCGGCCGCGCCCCCTCGCTGCGCACAGTAGCGGCACCTAGCGGCCGGAGCTTTCCTCTGCAAGGGCGCTTCCTCGCGGGAATTCCAGCACGTCTGAAAGAAGCGGCGTCTGTTGCGAGAGTGGGACCACGGGGGAGGGATAGGATGGTGTTTCAACTTGAGGGAGGGGGTGAGCCCAGATGGTTGCTATGTGAAGCAGCGCCGCTGGGCGAGGAGCTGGGGAGGGGGGAAGGTTACTCCCGACAGCCCCGATCCAGAACGGCGTTCCCTTCCTAATTCGCCATGCTTGTCCAACACGCGTTGGCCGTTTGGAAGGAGGTGGGGCCGTTTCTGCGTGCAGAGTTTGTGCAGTGTGGGAGAAGCGGTGGCGAAGCCCGGAAACGAGTCCCTGGAAAGCCTCTTTTTGGGCTCGCGTCTCCAGCTTTTCCCCGATGGGGCCCGGCGGCGCGGCAGACCCGTGTAGGGGGGAGAACGCGCGAGAGAGAACACACGCGTGTCGCAGCCGCGACCGGGATCGCGCTAATCCTGCAGGGGCGCCCCGCGTTGGGCAGAAAGCGCCCTTCCCCTCGCCTCTGAACACGAGTGCTCCTCCCAGAATAGCCATGGGTTGCCAGCCTCCCGGTGGGGCCTGGGGATCTCCCGCTTTTACGACGGCTCTCCAGCCGACGGAGATCAGCTCCCCCCGGAGAAAATGGCTGCTCTGAAGGGTGAAGTCTATGGCCTTGCACCGTGCCGAGGCCCCTCCCCAAACCCCGCCCCTCTCCCGGATCCACCCCCCCAAAGTCTCCAGGTATTTTTCCCAACCCAGACCTGGCAACCCTAGAATAGCCGTCGGCGGCCCTCTTCCAGGGGCCGCCCCCCCCCCGTGTTGCAGCAGGGAGTTCCGCAAGCCAAGCGGGGTGACCTTGCAAAGCCGGGCGTCGGGGGCGCGCTGTGCGCTCTCGGGGGCGCGCGCGGGTGCACCCCTTTCAGGCTCTTTTCCGCGCGCCCCCCCCGCAACCAACCCGCTGCAGCAGGCGAGCGCTTGGTGGAAACAGAGATTGGGGGGGGGGGGAGAAGAGAGAAAGGAGGGGGGGTCCGGTTTAAAACCGAGAGAGAGAGAGAGAGAGGCAGGCTGGGAGGCAAGAAAGGAGAGGAAGGGAAGCCGAGCACGGAGGAGCTCCGGGGGTGGAGGCGAGGCGGGTGCGCAGCAATGCAGCCGGGAAGACCCGCCGCCGCCGCCCCCACCCCGTCGAAGCAAGCCGGCGATTGCAAGGGGGAGGGGGTGCAAGGAGGTGTCGGGCCATGCCTGCTGCCCGCGAGGAAGCCCATAAGGGACGCCGAACCCGTCGCTGCAAGCAGGCCGCCTCCGCCCGGCTCGGGGGTGGTGGGTTGGGGGGTGGGAAGCGAGCCGGGGACGACGCCTCGACGGCGGCAGGAAGCCATTTTTTCTCTTCGCCCGGACTGCCTGGATGTCGCCGGTGTCCGATTCGAGGCTGCAGAAACGGGGGACCGGGGGGGCGGCGGCGGCGGCGACTTTATTCGAAGGGGGGCTTTAAATGCAACCGGCGGGGGACCCCCGAGGCGCTTCTAGATTCCTGTTTTCGCACGGGCAGCTTTTAACAAGAGCGGGTTCCCAACATTCGTATTCCCCTCCCGGGAAAAAGCAAAACAAAGCCATTTTGCATTTAAAAGCAAACGGACGCGAGGTTTTATTCTTTTCTCTCTTTTTTTTTGCGCGTGCAAATTTGACCCGGTAAGTATTTCTACGTATGGATTTGTATCATCCTTCCTCTTCTCGCTCTTCCCCCCTACATCTTTTTTTGGGGAGAAATCTCTCATTTGCCTCCCCCCCCCCATAAGCATCCACCAACCTCTGCTTTTGAACAGGGCATCGTTTTCGTCTCGGTTACTTATCTTGTTCCTTTTTGGGTCCATTGTACAGACGGGACGACTGAGGCGGATTAAGGGGTTTGGTTTGACCGAGCCCTGGGCTGGCATCCCCCCCCCCGCTCCCCACTGTGTCTGCCCTTCGACCACGCTCACACCTCATCCCTATTTCCATGATTGCACTGCCCATCTGCGCTCCCCCAACGTTTGCTTCATAGTCACTTCTAGGCTGTTGGATTCCATACAGTTTTACGATCTCTCGCATTCTGGCTCTTAACGCGGTTGCCCTCCGTACCTAGGGTGCTGTGTTAAGGAGCTCCCTGCCCCGAAGAGTCTGCGGGCTAAAATTTGACACGGCTAACGGGAGAACTGCGTGCCCCTTTCAGCTGCGGATGGTTCGGCTGTAAGGGGACCGAATTCAATTTCCTCCTGTGGGCCACCGCATGAGCGGGGCAAACCCAGGTCTCGGAGTGATTCCAGCTCTGAGACAGGGTGGGCGGGGGGAGAAAATCTAGCACATAACTCACGTTAGCTGTATGGCCCTGGTCTTGATATTGTAGGACCTGACGTTTCGCCAGCAGCTGTGACTGGCATCCTGAGAGGTACAAGAGGAAACGTCAGGTTCTACAATGCCAAGACCAGGGCCATACAGCCTGGAAAATCTACAACAGCTAAAGAATTCCGGCTGTGAAAGCCTTTGACAACTCATGGGGGGCTTGAAGGTGTGGGGGAAAGACGGGAAAGAAAGGTTAAAACGCTTGGGGCTCTTTAGCTTGGAGAAACCGCGGCTGAGGGGTGACATGATCGAGGTTTATAAGATTATGCATGGGGATAGAGCAGGCAGAGATAGAAGCCCTTTTCTCCCTTTCTCACAATACAAGAACGTGTGGGCACTCCATGAAATTGCTGAGCCGGTTGGGTTAGAACAGATAAAAGGAAGTCCTTCTTCACCCAAAGAGTGATTAACACGTGGAATTCACTGCCACAGGAGGTGGTGGCAGCTACAAGCATGGACAGTTTCAAGAGGGAATTAGATAAAACAGCTGGAGCAGAAGTCCATCAGTGGCTATTAGCCACAGGGTATAGATAGGAACTCTCAGTCTGGGGCAGGTGATGCACTCTATTCTTGGTGCTGGAGGGGGGGGGGCAGCAGTGGGAGGGCTTCTAGGGTCCTGGCCCCACTGCTGGATCTCCTGATGGCCCCTGGTGTTTCTGGCCACTGTGTTGGACTAGATGGGCCATTGGCCTAATTCAACATTGGCTTCTCTTATGTTCTTATATGAGAGGCCCTTGGACTGTGAAATGCCTCTTGTGGACACAGTCGCACATTCCCCTGCCGCCCCCAGCGCAGCGTCTCCTACCCAGTGTTCCCTCTAAGCTGAGTTAGTGTGACCCGGCTCACAGTTTCTTTTAGCCTTCTGCTCACAGATTTTTATCTTGGCTCAGGAAGGCAGGTTCCAGGGCGAACTAATTCATGCAGTGGCCAAATCGCTGGCTCACAACTTTCATGCCAGTCGCTCACAAAGCAGAATTTTCTTGCTCACAAGACGCCACAGTTCAGAGGAAGCACTGCAAGTCCTATTCTGAATTTCAGGCCAGGGAAATGTAAAACCAGTCTTCGCTCTCGTTTTTCTTCGGAGAGCTGCACGGAAGCAAAATGTAGCCAGGGAGGATTTTGCCACTCACGGCAGATACGCGACGAGGAGTAAGTTTTCACTGAAGTCCACGCGCTTTGCTTCCGAGTAAAGACGCCTGAACATGGCGCAGCGCCCTTTGGAACTGAATGCGCGGTCTCCAGCCAGCCGCAAGAGCGAGTCGTTCTCAGCAGCTCCAGCCAAGAGTCGCCTTTTCACACAGACAAACGGGGGAGGGAGATCAGGCGAAAACAGCTTCGCTTCTGCAAAGCTGCGGAAACGCGGTTCGACGTCCGGAGCACACGCGCGTCCCTTTCTCTCCCACGCTTTGTGGCGCTTGCCCCGCGGCACTGGGGCACAAATCCATGCGCCAAGGGAGAGGAAAGTCGGGGAATCTGCATTCGGCCGCCATTGCTGAACCAACGTGGGTGCCATTTCCCTGAAACAAAGTGGGGAGCCGCCTCCCCCTGCGCCCCCACCCCTCCCCGGGACCATGAGGCGCACTGCATGCATGCAGACCCCTGGGGGACGGGGCGTGGCAGGGAAGCGGCCATTCTCCACTGCGGGCAAACAAAAGAGCCAAGGCGTGCCGTCATGGAAAAATACACCCGGACCTCCAGGGAAGAGGGCTGGACCATTGCGAGACGGGGGAGGGGGGGAGGACGACTGGCAAGCATGCGCCGTGCGCTTTCGGAGGAGGAATGGGAAACGGTGTCCTTCCCTGCTCCCGACCCTTGTGCTCATTGGCTGGATGAAGCGTGCTTGAGCAGTGGGCGGCGGCGGGGAGGGAATGCAGCTGCTGGGCTTAGCATGGTGCTCAGGACAGAAGGGCACGGGTGGGTGGGGTGGGCGCAGCGAAATTGCGGGTCAGAGAGGGGAAGCGCGCCGGCGGCCAGGACGCGTGGAATGCCAGGGAGGTGCGCAAAAGCGCACATCAGCATGAGAAACTGTGGCATGCAGTCTGGGGGGGAGGGAATCTCTCTGAGCTTATTTGACTCTGGCAGGAAACACACAAGGCAGGAAGCCCCCTTGGCACAGCAGGGTCGGGACCAATGTTCCCTCTAAGCTGTGGGGTCTTGTGAGTAAAAATTCTACTCTGTGAGCTACTGGCATGAAAGTTGTGAGCGGGTGATTGGCTACTGCATCCATGAGTCTGCTCTGGAGCCCTCCTTCCTGAGCGGAGACAAAAGTCTGAGCTGGAGGCTAAAAAAACCTGTGAGCTAGCTCACACTAACTGAGCTTAGAGGGAGCATTGGCGGACTGTCTCTTCCAGGGGTGGCCAAACTGTGGCTGGGGAGCCACACCGGGCTCCTTCACAGGTGTTGTGTGGCTCCCGGGGCTGGGGAGGAGAAGAGGAGGCATGCCTCCCCATTCAGTCTTCCCTTCCCCAGCCAATGTTCCCCTCCCTGGGTAGGCTTGGGGTGGGGGAAGCAGAGAAAGAAAGCCAAGTTTAATTTTAAATGTGTTCTCAAAGTCCTTCCCCCCTCAGCTGGCTTGGAGAAGGCATTTGTCTCTTTAAACCCCTTCTTCAAGCCAAGCTAGCCAGGAGGAGGCATTTAAAGTTAAAGTTGCTTTCTTTCCACCTGTCCACCCATCTATTTGCCTTCTTTCCACCTCTCCACCCATCTATTTGCTTTCTTTCCACCGTTCTCTCTCTCTCTTTCTCCCCTCCCTCCCCATCTAAAGTTATCAATTTTAATGTTCATAAAAAAGCAAATTTGCATATTTTCCAATAAAAACGCATGTGTAATATCTGCTCGTGTCTTGCGGCTCTCGAAACACCTGATGTTTATTCTATGTGGCTCTTACATTAAGCGAGTTGGGCCCCCCCTGGGCTACTGGAGACTGACAGCGGCTCTCCGGGATCTCGGGCAGAGTTCTTTCACTGTTTCGCATCACCTACTGCCTGGTCCTTTTATCTGGAGGACCTGGGACTTTCTGCATGCCAAGTAGATGCTCTGCCCCTGAGCCACAGCCCCTCCCTACAGGGACCAAGGGAGCCAGATAGGAGCTATGTCCCGGGCCTGTCACATACGCTCAGCCTAACCTACCTCGCCGGGTTGTTGTGACCATGAAATGGCGGAGAACAATGGATCCCCATCAGGGAGAAACGCAGGAAGGATAGAAATAAAGTAAACAAATAAGACGCAGAGGTCTCGAGAGGTGTTTCCCACTTCCCTGGCGTGACATCCACCGGGGCAAGAGAGCAGGGCTCACTCATCCGGCTGGGACTTGTTCCAGAGAACTATGTGGCGAATCCTTCTTTTGCTGTGGCGCTGATCAACTGTTGATGCGGCCAGTAGGAAAGAAGGCAGTTTGGTTTAGCAGTTTGAGAGCCAGTTTGGTGTAGTGGTTAAGTGCGCGGACTCTAATCGGGGAGAACCGGGTTTGATTCCCCCACTCCTCCACTTGCAGCTGCTGGATGACCTTGGGCAAGCCATAGTTCTGTCGGAGCTGTTCTCGAAAGGGCAGTTCTCTCTGAGCTCTCTCAGCCCCGCCTACCTCACAGGGTGTCCGTTGTGGGGAGGAGGGGAAGGGAAAGGAGTTTGTAAGCCACTCTGACACTCCTGAGTGAAGGGCAGGGTATAAATCCAAACTCGTCCTCCTCCTCCTTCAGTTTAGTGTAGTGGTTAAGTGCATGGACTCTAATGTGGAAGAACCGGGTTTGATTCCCCACTCCTCCACTCGCAGCTGCTGGATGACCTTGGGCAAGCCATAGTTCTGGCACAGCTGTTCTTGAAAAAGAGCAGTTTCTGTCAGAGCTCTCTCAGCCCCACCTACCTCACAGGGTGTGGGGAGGGGACGGGAAAGGAGTCTGTAAGCCGCTCTGAGACTCCCTTGGGTAGTGAAGGGCGGGATATAAATCCAATCTCCTCCTCCTCTTCTTCCTGCTGCTGTCAGGGTTTGGCACGCCGTTGAAACACACACATCTCAATCCGCCACAAGGCCGCTCTTCTGCATGCAGAACTGTGCATTTGAACACCAGTTCCCAGGAGGGAAATAACTGAGGGAAGCAGTTTGTGAGGTTCCGAGAACCGCCCAGCTTATAGCTGTGTCTGAAGCAGAGTGTGGAATGAGGAGCATTCCTGAGTGGCTCTGGGATTGCAACATCAATGTGTTTTTGCGAGCGCACCACGCGGTGTCGAGAGGCTAGCTCCGGAGAGCAAGGGTGCGGGCTGGAAGAAATGGGAATTGGATGGGTTGGGGCACTTTTGCAGGGGAGGGAGGACACACACAAGCAAGCGGCAGCGACCAGGAGGGATATATATGGAAAGCAATAAGGGTGACTCACTCCCGAATCTGGAAAATGCTGCACCGGAAGGGTGGAGGTGGAAATGCCTTTGAGCATGGCCCTGTGGCTTGTTCCCATATCTGCTTCGGCAGGGGGGCGATGTGGGCCGGAGAATGCTTTTTTTAAAAAAAAAATGCTTAAAAATAACTGAGCCACTTGGTCTTAAAAAACAAATGTTACAAGTTTCCCCCAATCAACAGAAACAAAATAAGGAACTGCATACAACTTACACAATTGAGAAAATTTTGAAAAATAGGGTCTTGAGGTTTATAAGATGCCTTGCTATAATTAATTGCTGCAGATTTTCCGGGTTGCGTGGCTGTGGTCTTGGCACTGTAGGACCTGACGTTTCGCCATTAGCCGTGACCGGTGTTCCCTCTAAGCTGAGTTAGTGTGAGCTAGCTCACCGATTTTTAGCCTCCGGCTCACACGTTTTTTGTCTCAGCTCAGGAAGGATGGCTCCAGGGCAAACTCATTTATGCAGTAGCCAGTGTTCCCTCTAAGCTGAGTTAGTGTGAGCTAGCTCACAGATTTTTAGCCTCCAGCTCACAGGTTTTTGTCTCAGCTCAGGAAGGAGGGCTCTCCTTGAAAGTGCTGAGCAGTCGGGTTAGAACAGATAAAAGGAAATCCTTCTTCACCCAAAGAGTGATTGACACATGGAATTCACTGCCACAGGAGGTGGTGGCAGCTACAAGCATGGACAGTCTCAAGAGGGAATTAGATAAACGTATGGAGCAGAAGTCCATCAGTGGCTATTAGCCACAGGGTATAGATGGGAACTCTCAGTCTGGGGCAGGTGATGCACTCTATTCTTGGTGCTGGAGGGGGCAGCAGTGGGAGGGCTTCTGGTGTCCTGGCCCCACTGCTGGACCTCCTGATGGCACCTGGTATATTTTGGCCGCTGTGTGACAGAGTGTTGGACTAGATGGGCCATTGGCCTGATTCAAAATTGGCTTCTCTTATGTTCTTATGTTCTTACTAGATGGGCCATTGGCCTGATTCAACATTGGCTTCTCTTTATGTTCTTATGGCTCCAGAGCAAACTCATTTATGCAGTAGCCCAATCGGTAACAGCGTTCCGTGCGCCTCGGTGTTTAGTCATGCCGGCCACATGACCACGGAAATGTCTTCGGACAGCGCCGGCTCTTCGGCTTTGAAACGGAGATGAGCACCGAAACCCTAGAGTCGGATTCGACTGGCTTTCGAGCAAGGGAACCTTTACCTTACCAATCGGCCACTCACAACTTTTGTGCCGGGAGCTCACAAAGGAGAATTTTTGCTCACAAGACTCCACAGCTTAGCGGGAGCGCTGACTGTGACTATGACGTTCCGTCCAGAATTGCAATATTACGTTCGGTAACGACACTTTCAGACGAAGCAGCATCCTCTTAAACGAAGCCAGTATACAGATTCCTTGGAGTTTCTTTATAGCATGATAAAAAGGTTAACCTGGGTCGCCAGCAGGGGCGGATGAAGGCTCCCTGGCAGTGTTCCCTCTAAGCTGAGTGAGTGTGAGCCAGTTCACAGTTTTTTAGCCTCCGGCTCACACATTTTTTTTGTCTCAGCTCAGGAAGGGAGGGCTCCAGAGCAAACTACTTCATGCTGCAGCCCAATCGCTCACTCACAACTTGAATGCCAGTCGCTCACAAAGGAGACTGTTTGCTCAGAAGACTCCGCAGCTTAGAAGGAGCATTGCTCCCTGGTGCCCTCTAAGCACTGACCAGTCTCGGTGCCCCCCCCCTCCTTTCCACACTGACCCCCAGTCCATTTTAGTGGTCGACCTGTCTGACCAGATATACAAGGCAGGTTGCAGCCATACAAAAATTCATTCATATGACGACACAATAGACTGTCACGACAACTGAATTTGGCGCCATCGTCTTACTTTTAAACACGTGCATTTTGCTTTTAAACATAGCCTGTGGCTGAGTTCAGACTGGCAATTTGCCCCGGTAGGGACCTGGGCCAGCGACGACTCAATCCCGGAGTAAATGGGGCATTCACACAGGCACATCTGCCTGGCGTCCCCCACCCGTAGCCAACCCGTGCTGTTGCGCTTCACCGCCGGATTAAAAAGATACCTGATAAAACCCGTAGCAAATCCAAAAGCCCGCGTGTATCACGTGTTTCTCCACGTCCGGGGAGTCTGAACGTGCAGCCGAAAAGCCGGGAGCAACCCGCGTTGGGCAGAAGGCAGCAGTGGTGTGATTGGCTGTGCTCCGCTCCACTGCCCAATGCCAGCGCTGCGGGCCCTCCCCCAATCGACAAAATGCGCTCATGTGCATGAGCGCATGGGTGCTCATGCACACATACACCCATACAGCCACAGCAGAATTAATGGGGAAACGGCTAATATAGCACGCCTCCGGCGCGGCAGTCTGAATGCTCCCGTGCGCCTCCGTCCCGTATCTTCCGGCAGCGGCCCCCGCTGTGTGAACGGGAAAACCCGGTATAGTTTATTCCAGGGCTTTTTTGCTACGACTGGCTACTGGAGCAAACTGCCAGTCTGTACTCAGCCTATGACACTGCACCTCGCCAACAAAAAATAGAAGATAACCCCTAGGGTGCGCCATTGATCAATTTGCACTAGTTTTATCAATTTATTATTATTATTATTATTTTTACAAATCTTCATTCGTTGTCTTTTTTTCCTTTTCGCTCTCTCTGCTCTCCATCCATCCGTCGATTGTCCGTCTTCCACTTGGTTGGAAGCAGTGTTCCCTCTAAGCTGAGCTAGTGTGAGCTAGTTCCCAATTTTTTAGCCTCCGGCTCACAGATTTTTGTCTTGGCTCAGGAAGGAGGGCTCCAGGGCAAACTCATTTATGCAGTAGCCAAATTACTTGCTCACAACTTGAATGCCAGTAGCTCACAAAGTAGAATTTTTGTTCACAAGACTCCATAGCTTAGAGGGAACATCGGTTGGAAGGGAGACCACAAATGCCTTGTTGTGGGGGGGGGAGAAAGGGTATTATATAGGGGGAGAGAAGGAGCCAAAGAGATATAGGAGGAACTGTGGTGTGTGTGTGTGGGAGGTAGTATATTGGAGACACCGGAAAAGACAGGGAGAGGAGGGAGGGGTTGTGGGAATGTGGCGCATGCTCGGTGCTTGTGGCCTCCCAACACTCCCTGCCCGTCTTTCTGTGCCTTTCCGCCTCCTAACTTGCTCTCTCCCACAGTCTAAACTTAGCTTGTGAGCTCCTGCAGATGGGATGTATCCTCTCCCCCCCCCTGTTCCCCCCCTTCTGCTTTATGTTACTCTGTAGAACTCCGCGCTCCTCAATGTCATCTTATCTAAAAATAAAGTAAAACATATTTCACAAAGGCTTGTGTGACTCACTGCCCCGTTCCCCATGCCAGTCCCAGGACGAGAAAGGGCAGCTGTTTGTTACTGGGAGACAGAAAGAGACAGAGACAGAGAGACAGAGACAAAGAGAGAGAGAGAAGAGGAGGAGATTGGATTTATACCCTGCCCTTCACTACCCAAGGGAGTCTCAGAGCGGCTTACAAACTCCCTTCCCTTCCCCTCTCCACAGCAGACACCCTGTGAGGCAGGCAGGGCTGAGAGAGCTCTGACAGAAACGGCTCTTTCTCAAGAACAGCTCTTGTCAGAAGTATGGCTTGCCTAAAGTCATCCAGCAGGTGCAGGTGAAGGAGTGGGGAATCAAACCCAGTTCTCCCAGATTAGAGTCCATGCACTTAACTAGGGCACCAAACTGGTGGAGAGAGAGAGGGGGAGAGGAAGGGGGGGGGGGAGAGAGAGAGAGAGAGAGAGAGAGAGAGAGAGAGAGAGAGAGAGAGAGAGAGAGAGAGAGAGAGAGAGAGAGAGATTGGATTTATACCCCGCCCTTCACTACCCAAAGGAGTCTCAGAGCAGCCTACAAACTCCTTTCCCTTCCCCTCCCCACAACAGACACCCTGAGTTAGAAGAAGAAGAGATTGGATTTATACCCCACCCTTCACTACCCGAAGGAGTCTCAGAGCAGCTTACAAACTCCTTTCCCTTCCCTCCCCACAACAGACACCCTGTGAGGTAGAAGAAGAGAAGAGATTGGATTTACACCCTGCCCTTCACTACCCGAAGGAGTCTCAGAGCGGCTTACAAACTCCTTTCCTTTCCTTTCCCTTCCCTTCCTCTCCCCTTCCCACAACAGACACCCTGTGAGGTCAGTGGGGCTGGGAGAGCTCTGACGGAAACTGCACTTTCAAGAACAGCTCTGAGAGAACTCGTGACTGGCCCAAGGTCACACCAGCAGCTGCACGTGGAGGAGTGGGGGAATCAAACCCGGTTCTCCCAGATTAGAGTCTGCACTCCTTACCACTTCATCAAACTGGCTCTCCCAGTAGACCCGTCTCCGAGTGCAGTGAGTTCACTGGGAGCCAGGTTGAACTCTCCCCGGGGAACAAATGCTCTTGCAAGGGAAGGGCACGACCGGAGGGGTCCGAAGTGTGTGGGAAGCTGTGATTATCTCATCCCACAGCTGGCGGTCGAAGGAGGAGGCCTTCCTTTGAAAACAGGGCTCCTTTTTGGCAGCTTCCCCATCAGACCCGGGCTGTGTAATGAGAAAAGCCCCGGAGCTTCATCCAGTTCTCTGCTGCAGGTTACGGCATGCTGTGTCTTCCCGGGAATCATGTGGCCGGCGACGTCTGGAGGTGTGGCTCACACTTTCCATGCGCTCTGGCCAGAGTGCTTAGCCGGGACAAAAGCAAGCATCTCTGGGGACGCACGCTGAAAAGCAGATCCAGTTGGTGCCTGGAGACAGAGAACGGGCCGGGCTTGCCTTCTGGCACCGGCTTTGTGACATCGTGTGCTTTTGGGCCGGCATGTCGAGTCTGAGCCGGTGGAGAAACAAAATGTTCCAGCTCGCTCAGCAGTTTGACGGCTGGTGCTCATGCTCCGTTGCTGTGGGCTGTGGCTTTGTGGTAAAGCATCCTCTTGGCGTGCAGAAGGCCCCGGGTTCAAGCCCCGGCATCCCCAGCAGGCCTGTATGGCAAATTTATTTTCTGGTGGGGCTGAAAGTGCAGAAAGAAAAGCCATTTAGCCCCTAGAAAGCCGTTACCAGGATAGATCTATAAACTGCAAGCTGTCGACCACTTTAGATGACAGTTCTCAGCTGCTGCAAGTTAATCATTTCTGCCAGCCCTGAGCCACACTTCTGAGAACAAGCCGGCAGATGGGGGTGATGACTTCTATAGTCAAGAAAGCCAACACTTAGGCAGAAGAACTCTCTTCAAGGAGACCAGTTTCTTGAGACAGAGTTCGAAGGGGTCCTAGAGGTCACCCACTCCAACCCCCTTGCTCAGTACGGGAATTAGTCAACTACAATACCC